>WOXC01002878.1:0-19751 GCA_011680675.1 Gymnobelideus leadbeateri
TAAGCACTGTTGTACGCACAGTTCCTTCAACTCTCCACATGTTTAGTCCGACTGCTGAAGGTTTGCTTTTACTCTTTTAGCAAAAGTGATTTATTCCTGCCTACATTGGTTTCAATGGGTGAAAACCTAAGGATGCCATTTCCAACAAAAGAAGACCAAACAATAGAGATGTAATGGCTGTTTTTAAGACCTCTAGCTAAGAGAATCTTTCCCCGAAAAGATGTTACATGTAATGCCTGTTATTGTAGAGATATCGTCAGATATACCTTTCTCCCAAACATGCTCAGAATAGGCTAACTGAAAAAAAAGGTGAAAACCTGAATTTCTCAGAAGTCCTTTAAAATACAAGAATTCTAAGCACTGTTGTACACACAGTTCAATCAACCCTCAACATCTTAAGTCAGACTACTACATGTTTGCTTTTAATGTTTTAGCAAAAGTGCTATATACCTGCCTAAATTGTTTTCAATGGGTGAAAACCTAAGGATGCCATTTCCAACAAACGAAGACCAAGCAATAGAGTAGTAAAGGCTGTTTTTAAGACCTCTAGCTAAGAGAATCTTTCCCCGAAAAGATGTTACATGTAATGCCTGTTATTGTAGAGATATGGTCAGATATATCTATTTACCAAACATCCTCAGAATAGGCTAACTGAAAAAAAAGGTGAAAACCTGAATTTCTCAGAAGTCCTTTAAAATATAAGAATTCTAAGCACTGTTGTACAGACAGTTCCTTCAACCCTCAACATCTAAAGTCAGACTGCTGAAGTTTTGCTTTTACTCTTTTAGCATTAAGTGCTTTATACCTGCCTAAATTGTTTTCAATGGGTGAAAACCTAAGGATGCCATTTCCAACAAACGAAGACCAAGCAATAGAGAAGTAAAGGCTGTTTTTAAGACCTCTAGCTAAGAGAATCTTTCCCAAAAAAGATGTTACATGTAATGCCTGTTTCTATAGAGTTCTGGTCAGATATACCTTCTCTACCAAACATGCTCAGAATAGGCATTCTGAAGAAAAGGTGAATACATGAATTTCTCAGAAGTCCTTTGAAATACTAGAATTCTAAGCACTGTTGTACACACAGTTCCTTCAACCCTCAACATCTTAAGTCAGACTACCGAAGGGTTGCTTTTATTGTTTTAGCAAAAGTGCTTTATACCTGCCTACTTTGGTTTCAATGGGTGAAAACCTAAGGATGCCATTTCCAACAAAAGAAGAGCAAGCAATAGAGATGTAATGGCTGTTTTTAAGACCTCTATCTAAGAGAATCTTTCCCAGAAAAGATGTGATATGTAATGCCTCTTATTGTCGAGATATGGTCAGATATACCTTTCTGCCAAACATGCTCAGAATAGGCTAACTGAAAAAAAGGTGAAAATCTGAATTTCTCAGAAGTCCTTTAAAATACAAGAATTCTAAGCACTGTTGTACACAGAGTTCCTTCAACCCTCAACATCTTTATTCATACTGCTGAAGGTTTGCTTTTAATGTTTTAGCAAAAGTGCTTTATACCTGCCTACATTGGATTCAATGGGTGAAAACATAATGATGCCATTTCCAACAAAGACCAAGCAATAGAGATTTAATGGATGTTTTTAAGAAGTCTAGTTAAGACAATCTTTCCCAGAAAATAAGTTACTTGTAATGCCTGTTTCTATAGAGTTATGGTCATATATACCTTCTCTACCAAACATGCTCAGAATAGGCATTCTGAAAAAAAGGTGAATACATGAATTTCTCAGAAGTCCTTTGAAATACTAGAATTCTAACCACTGTTGTAGACCAAGTTCCTTCAACTCTCCACATCTTTAGTCAGACTGCTGAAGGTTTGCTTTTACTGTTTTAGCAAAAGTGCTTTATACCTGCCTACATTGGTTTCAGAGGATGAAAACCTAAGGATGCCATTTCCAACAAAAGAATACCAAGCAATAGAGATGTAATGGCTGTTTTTAAGACCTCTAGCTAAGAGAATCTTTCCCAGAAAAGATGTTACATGTAATGCCTGTTATTGTAGAGATATGGTCAGATATACCTTTCTACCAAACATGCTCAGAATAGGCTAACTGAAAAAAAGGTGAAAACCTGAATTTCTCAGAAGTCCTTTAAAATACAAGAATTCTAAGCACTGTTGTACACACAGTTCCATCAACCCTCAACATCTTAAGTCAGACTACTAAAGGTTTGCTTTTAATGTTTTAGCAAAAGTGCTTTATACCTGCCTACATTGGTTTCAATGTGTGAAAACCTAAGGATGCCATTTTCAACAAACGAAGACCAAGCAATAGAGTAGTAATGGTTGTTTTTAAGAACTCTAGCTAAGAGAATCTTTCCCAGAAAAGATGTTACATGTAATGCCTGTTTCTATAGAGTTATGGTCAGATATACCTTCTCTACCAAACATGCTCAGAATAGGCTAACTGAAAAAAAAGGTGAAAACCTGAATTTCTCAGAAGTCCTTTAAAATACAAGAATTCTAAGCACTGTTGTACAGACAGTTCCTTCAACCCTCAACATCTAAAGTCAGACTGCTGAAGGTTTGCTTTTACTCTTTTAGCAAAAGTGCTTTATACCTGCCTAAATTGTTTTCAATGGGTGAAAACCTAAGGATGCCATTTCCAACAAACGAAGACCAAGCAATAGAGATGTAATGGCTGTTTTTAAGACCTCTAGCTAAGAGAATCTTTCCCAAAAAAGATGTTACATGTAATGCCTGTTTCTATAGAGTTCTGGTCAGATATACCTTCTCTACCAAACATGCTCAGAATAGGCATTCTGAAGAAAAGGTGAATACATGAATTTCTCAGAAGTCCTTTGAAATACTAGAATTCTAAGCACTGTTGTACACACAGTTCCTTCAACCCTCAACATCTTAAGTCAGACTACCGAAGGGTTGCTTTTATTGTTTTAGCAAAAGTGCTTTATACCTGCCTACTTTGGTTTCAATGGGTGAAAACCTAAGGATGCCATTTCCAACAAAAGAAGAGCAAGCAATAGAGATGTAATGGCTGTTTTTAAGACCTCTATCTAAGAGAATCTTTCCCAGAAAAGATGTGATATGTAATGCCTCTTATTGTCGAGATATGGTCAGATATACCTTTCTGCCAAACATGCTCAGAATAGGCTAACTGAAAAAAAGGTGAAAATCTGAATTTCTCAGAAGTCCTTTAAAATACAAGAATTCTAAGCACTGTTGTACACAGAGTTCCTTCAACCCTCAACATCTTTATTCATACTGCTGAAGGTTTGCTTTTAATGTTTTAGCAAAAGTGCTTTATACCTGCCTACATTGGATTCAATGGGTGAAAACATAATGATGCCATTTCCAACAAAGACCAAGCAATAGAGATTTAATGGATGTTTTTAAGAAGTCTAGTTAAGACAATCTTTCCCAGAAAATAAGTTACTTGTAATGCCTGTTTCTATAGAGTTATGGTCATATATACCTTCTCTACCAAACATGCTCAGAATAGGCATTCTGAAAAAAAGGTGAATACATGAATTTCTCAGAAGTCCTTTGAAATACTAGAATTCTAACCACTGTTGTAGACCAAGTTCCTTCAACTCTCCACATCTTTAGTCAGACTGCTGAAGGTTTGCTTTTACTGTTTTAGCAAAAGTGCTTTATACCTGCCTACATTGGTTTCAGAGGATGAAAACCTAAGGATGCCATTTCCAACAAAAGAATACCAAGCAATAGAGATGTAATGGCTGTTTTTAAGACCTCTAGCTAAGAGAATCTTTCCCAGAAAAGATGTTACATGTAATGCCTGTTATTGTAGAGATATGGTCAGATATAGCTTTAGAACAAACATGTTCAGAATAAGCTAACTGAAAAAAAGGTGAAAATCTGAATTTCTCAGAAGTCCTTTAAAATACAAGAATTCTAAGCACTGTTGTACACACAGTTCCTTCAACCCTCAACATCTTTATTCATACTGCTGAAGGTTTGCTTTTAATGTTTTAGCAAAAGTGCTTTATACCTGCCTACATTGGATTCAATGGGTGAAAACCTAATGATGCCATTTCCAACAAACGAAGACCAAGCAATAGAGATTTAATGGATGTTTTTAAGAAGTCTAGTTAAGACAATCATTCCCAGAAAACAAGTTACTTGTAATGCCTGTTTCTATAGAGTTATGGTCATATATACCTTCTCTACCAAACATGCTCAGAATAGGCATTCTGAAAAAAAGGTGAATACATGAATTTCTCAGAAGTCCTTTGAAATACTAGAATTCTAACCACTGTTGTAGACCAAGTTCCTTCAACTCTCCACATCTTTAGTCAGACTGCTGAAGGTTTGCTTTTACTGTTTTAGCAAAAGTGCTTTATACCTGCCTACATTGGTTTCAGAGGATGAAAACCTAAGGATGCCATTTCCAACAAAAGAATACCAAGCAATAGAGATGTAATGGCTGTTTTTAAGACCTCCAGCTAAGAGAATCTTTCCCAGAAAAGATGTTACATGTAATGCCTGTTATTGTAGAGATATGGTCAGATATAGCTTTAGAACAAACATGTTCAGAATAAGCTAACTGAAAAAAAGGTGAAAATCTGAATTTCTCAGAAGTCCTTTAAAATACAAGAATTCTAAACAATGTTGTACACACAGTTCCTTCAACCCTCAACATCTTTATTCATACTGCTGAAGGTTTGCTTTTAATGTTTTAGCAAAAGTGCTTTATACATGCCTACATTGGATTCAAAGGGTGAAAACATAATGATGCCATTTTCAACAAACGAAGACCAAGCAATAGAGATTTAATGGATGTTTTTAAGAAGTCTAGTTAAGACAATCTTTCCCAGAAAATAAGTTACTTGTAATGCATGTTTCTATAGAGTTATGGTCATATATACCTTCTCTACCAAACATGCTCAGAATAGGCATTCTGAAAAAAAGGTGACTACATGAATTTCTCAGAAGTCCTTTGAAATACTAGAATTGTAAGCACTGTTGTACACACAGTTACTTCAACTCTCCACATCGTTAGTCCTACTGCTGAAGGTTTGCTTTTACTGTTTTAGCAAAAGTGCTTTATACCTGCCTACATTGGTTTCAGAGGATGAAAACCTAAGGATGCCATTTACAACAAAAGAATACCAAGCAATAGAGATGTAATGGCTGTTTTTAAGACCCCTAGCTAAGAGAATCTTTCCCAGAAAATAAGCTAAATGTAATGCCTGTAATTGTCGAGATATGGTCAGATATACCTTTCTACCAAACATGCTCAGAATAGGCTAACTAAAAAAAGGTGAAAATCTGAATTTCTCAGAAGTCCTTTAAAATACAAGAATTCTAAGCACTATTGTACACGCAGTTCATTCATCCCTGAACATCTTTAGTCAGAAACCTGAAGGTTTCCTTTTACTGTTTTAGCAAAAGTGCTTTATACCTGCCTACATTGGTTTCAAAGGGTGAAAACCTTAGGATGCCATTTCTGACAAAAGAAGGCCAAGCAATAGAGATGTAATGGTTGTTTTTAAGAACTCTAGCTAAGAGAATCTTTCCCAGAAAACAAGTTACATGTAATGCCTGTTTCTATAGGGTTATGGTCATATATACCTTCTCTACCAAACATGCTCAAAATAGGCATTCTGAAAAAAAGGTGAATACATGAATTTCTCAGAAGTCCTTTGAAATACTAGAATTCTAAGCACTGTTCTACACAAAGTTCCTTCAACCCTCAACATCTAACGTCAAACTCCTGAAGGTTTGCTTTTCTTGTTTTATCAAAAGTGCTTTATACCTGCCTACATTGGTTTCAATGGGTGAAAACCTAAGGATGCCATTTCCAACAAAAGAAGACCAAACAATAGAGATGTAATGGCGGTTATTAAGACCGCTAGCTAAGAGAATCTTTCCCAGAATAGATGTTACATGTAATGACTGTTTCTATAGATTTATGGTCATATATACCTTCTCTACCAAACTTGCTCAGAACAGGCATTCTGAAAAAAAGGTGAATACATGAATTTCTCAGAAGTCCTTTGAAATACTAGAATTCTAAGCACTGTCAGACACAAAGTTCCTTCAACTCTCCACAACTTTAGTCAGACTGCTGAAGGTTTGCTTTTACTGTTTTAGCAAAGGTGCTTTATACCTGCCTACTTTAGTTTCAAAGGGTGAAAATTTAAGGATGCCATTTCCAACAAAAGAAGACCAAGCAATAGAGATATAATGGTTGTTTTTAAGAACTCTAGCTAAGTGAATCTTTCCCAGAAAAGATGTTACATGTAATGCCTGTTTCTATAGAGTTATGGTCAGATATACCTTCTCTACCAAACATGCTCAGAATATGCTAACTGAAAAAAAAGTGAAAACCTGAATTTCTCAGAAGTCCTTTAAAATACAAGAATTCTAAGCACTGTTCTACAGACAGTTCCTTCAACCCTCAACATCTAAAGTCAGACTGCTGAAGGTTTGCTTTTACTCTTTTAGCAAAAGTACTTTATACCTGCCTACTTTGGTTTCAATGGGTGAAAACCTTAGGATGCCATTTTGACAAAAGAAGGCCAAGCAATAGAGATATAATGGTTGTTTTTAAGAACTCTAGCTAAGAGATTCTTTTCCAAAAAAGAAGTTACATGTAATGCCTGTTTCTATAGAGTAATGGTCATAAATACCTTCTCTACCAAACATGCTCAGAATAGGCATTCTGATAAAAAGGTGATTACATGAATTTCTCAGAAGTCCTTTGAAATACTAGAATTCTAAGCACTGTTGTACGCACAGTTCCTTCAACTCTCCACATGTTTAGTCCGACTGCTGAAGGTTTGCTTTTACTCTTTTAGCAAAAGTGATTTATACCTGCCTACATTGGTTTCAATGGGTTAAAACCTAAGGATGCCATTTCCAACAAAAGAAGACCAAACAATAGAGATGTAATGGCTGTTTTTAAGACCTCTAGCTAAGAGAATCTTTCCCGGAAAAGATGTTACATGTAATGCCTGTTATTGTAGAGATATGGTCAGATATACCTTTCTACCAAATATGCTCAGAATACTCTAACTGAAAAACAAGGTGAAAACCTGAATTTCTCAGAAGTCCTTTAAAATACAAGAATTCTAAGCAATGTTGTACACACAGGTCCATTACCCTCAACATCTTAAGTCAGAATACTACATGTTTGCTTTTAATGTTTTAGCAAAAGTGCTTTATACCTGCCTACATTGTTTTCAATGGGTGAAAACCTGAGGATACCATTTCCGACAGAAGAACAAACAATAGACATGTAATGGATGTTTTTAAGACCTCTAGCTAACAGAATCTTTTCCCCGAAAAGATGTTACATGTAATGCCTGTTATTGTAGAGATATGGTCAGATATACCTTTCTACCAAACATGCTCAGACTACGCTAACTGAAAAAAAGGTGAAAACCTGAATTTCTCAGAAGTCCTTTAAAATACAAGAATTCTAAGCACTGTTGTACACACAGTTCCATCAAGCCTCAACATCTTAAGTCAGACTACTACATGTTTGCTTTTAATGTTTTAGCAAAAGTGCTTTATACCTGCCTACATTGTTTTCAATGGGTGAAAACCTAAGGATGCCATTTCCAACAAACGAAGACCAAGCAATAGAGAAGTAAAGGCTGTTTTTAAGACCTCTACTTAAGAGAATCTTTCGCAGAAAAGATGTTACATGTAATGCCTGTTATTGTAGAGATATGGTCAGATATACCTTTCTACCAAACATGCTCAGAATAGGCTAACTGAAAAAAAGGTGAAAACCTGAATTTCTCAGAAGTCCTTTAAAATACAAGAATTCTAAGCAGTGTTCTACACCCAGTTCCATTAACCCTCAACATCTTAAGTCAGACAACTAAAGGTTTGCTTTTCCTGTTTTAACAAAAGTGCTTTATACCTGCCTACATTGGTTTCAATGTATTAAAACCAAAGGATGCCATTTTGACAAAAGAAGGCCAAGCAATAGAGATATAATGGTTGTTTTTAAGAACTCTAGCTAAGGGAATCTTTCCCAGAAAAGATGTTACATGTAATGCCTGTTTCTATAGAGTTATGGTCAGATATACCTTCTCTACCAAACATGCTCAGAATAGGCTAACTGAAAAAAAGGTGAAAACCTGAATTTCTCAGAAGTCCTTTAAAATACAAGAATTCTAAGCACTGTTCTACACACAGTTCCTTCAACCTTCAACATCTAAAGTCAGACTGCTGAAGGTTTGCTTTTACTCTTTTAGCAAAAGTGCTTTATACCTGCCTACTTTGGTTTCAATGGGTGAAAACCTTAGGATGCCATTTTGACAAAAGAAGGCCAAGCAATAGAGATATAATAGTTGTTTGTAAGAACTCTAGCTAAGAGATTCTTTTCCAGAAAAGAAGTTACATGTAATGCCTGTTTCTATAGAGTTATGGTCATATATACCTTCTCTACCAAACATGCTCAGAATAGGCATTCTGAAAAAAAGGCGAATACATGAATTTCTCAGAAGTGCTTCGAAATACTAGAATTCTAAGCACTGTTGTACGCACAGTTCCTTCAACTCTCCACATGTTTAGTCCGACTGCTGAAGGTTTGCTTTTACTCTTTTAGCAAAAGTGATTTATACCTGCCTACTTTGGTTTCAATGGGTGAAAACCTAAGGATGCCATTTCCAACAAAAGAAGACCAAACAATAGAGACGTAATGGCTGTTTTTAAGACCTCTAGCTAAGAGAATCTTTCCCCGAAAAGATGTTACATGTAATGCCTGTTATTGTAGAGATATGGTCAGATATACCTTTCTACCAAACATGCTCAGAATACGCTAACTGAAAAAAAAGGTGAAAACCTGAATTTCTCAGAAGTCCTTTAAAATACAAGAATTCTAAGCACTGTTGTACACACAGGTCCATTACCCTCAACATCTTAAGTCAGAATACTACATGTTTGCTTTTAATGTTTTAGCAAAAGTGCTTTATACCTGCCTACATTGTTTTCAATGGGTGAAAACCTGAGGATGCCAATTCCGACAGATGAAGACCAAACAATAGACATGTAATGGATGTTTTTAAGACCTCTAGCTAAGAGAATCTTTCCCAGAAAAGATGTCACATGTAATGCCTGTTTCTATAGAGTTCTGGTCAGATATACCTTCTCTACCAAACATGCTCAGAATAGGCATTCTGAAGAAAAGGTGAAAACCTGAATTTTCTCAGAAGTCCTTTGAAATACTAGAATTCTAAGCACTGTTGTACACACAGTTCCTTCAACCCTCAACATCTTAAGTCAGACTACCGAAGGGTTGCTTTTATTGTTTTAGCAAAAGTGCTTTATACCTGCCTACTTTGGTTTCAATGGGTGAAAACCTAAGGATGCCATTTCCAACAAAAGAAGAGCAAGCAATAGAGATATAATGGCTGTTTTAAAGACATCTAGCTAAGAGAATCTTTCCCAGAAAAGATTTTACATGTAATGCCTGTTTCTATAGAGTTATGGTCATATATACCTTCTCTACCAAACATGCTCAGAATAGGCATTCTGAAAAAAAGGTGAATACATGAATTTCTCAGAAGTCCTTCGAAATACTAGAATTCTAAGCACTCTTGTACACACAGTTCCTTCAACTCTCCACATCTTTAGTCCGACTGCTGAAGGTCTGCTTTTACTGTTTTAGCAAAAGTGCTTTACACCTGCCTACATTGGTTTCAATAGGTGAAAACCTATGGATGCCATTTCTAACAAAAGAAGACCAAACAATAGAGATGTAATGGCTGTTTTTAAGACCTCTAGCTAAGAGAATCTTTCCCCGAAAAGATGTTACATGTAATGCCTGTTATTGTAGAGATATGGTCAGATATACCTTTCTCCCAAACATGCTCAGACTACGCTAACTGAAAAAAAAGGTAAAACCTGAATTTCTCAGAAGTCCTTTAAAATACAAGAATTCTAAGCAGTGTTCTACACCCAGTTCCATTAACCCTCAACATCTTAAGTCAGACAACTAAAGGTTTGCTTTTCCTGTTTTAACAAAAGTGCTTTATACCTGCCTACATTGGTTTCAATGTATGAAAACCAAAGGATGCCATTTTGACAAAAGAAGGCCAAGCAATAGAGATATAATGGTTGTTTTTAAGAACTCTAGCTAAGGGAATCTTTCCCAGAAAAGATGTTACATGTAATGCCTGTTTCTATAGAGTTATGGTCAGATATACCTTCTCTACCAAACATGCTCAGAATAGGCTAACTGAAAAAAAAGGTGAAAACCTGAATTTCTCAGAAGTCCTTTAAAATACAAGAATTCTAAGCACTGTTCTACACACAGTTCCTGCAACCCTCAACATCTAAAGTCAGACTGCTGAAGGTTTGCTTTTACTCTTTTAGCAAAAGTGCTTTATACCTGCCTACATTGGTTTCAGTGGGTGAAAATCTTAGGATGCCATTTCCGGCAGAAGAAGACCAAGCAATAGACATGTAATGGATGTTTTTAAGACCTCTAGCTAAGAGAATCTTTCCCAGAAAAGATGTTACATGTAATGCCTGTTTCTATAGAGTTATGGTCATATATACCTTCTCTACCAAACATGCTCAGAATAGGCATTCTGAAAAAAAGGCGAATACATGAATTTCTCAGAAGTGCTTCGAAATACTAGAATTCTAAGCACTGTTGTACGCACAGTTCCTTCAACTCTCCACATGTTTAGTCCGACTGCTGAAGGTTTGCTTTTACTCTTTTAGCAAAAGTGATTTATACCTGCCTACATTGGTTTCAATGGCTGAAAACCTAAGGATGCCATTTCCAACAAAAGAAGACCAAACAATAGACGTGATGGCTGTTTTTAAGACCTCTAGCTGAGAATCTTTCCCGGAAAAGATGTTACATGTAATGCCTGTTATTGTAGAGATATGGTCAGATATACCTTTCTACCAAACATGCTCAGAATACGCTAACTGAAAAAAAAGGTGAAAACCTGAATTTCTCAGAAGTCCTTTAAAATACAAGAATTCTAAGCACTGTTGTACACACAGGTCCATTACCCTCAACATCTTAAGTCAGAATACTACATGTTTGCTTTTAATGTTTTAGCAAAAGTGCTTTATACCTGCCTACATTGTTTTCAATGGGTGAAAACCTGAGGATGCCATTTCCGACAGATGAAGACCAAACAATAGACATGCAATGGATGTTTTTAAGACCTCTAGCTAAGAGAATCTTTCCCAGAAAAGATGTCACATGTAATGCCTGTTTCTATAGAGTTCTGGTCAGATATACCTTCTCTACCAAACATGCTCAGAATAGGCATTCTGAAGAAAAGGTGAATACATGAATTTCTCAGAAGTCCTTTGAAATACTAGAATTCTAAGCACTGTTGTACACACAGTTCCTTCAACCCTCAACATCTTAAGTCAGACTACCGAAGGGTTGCTTTTATTGTTTTAGCAAAAATGCTTTATACCTGCCTACTTTGGTTTCAATGGGTGAAAACCTAAGGATGCCATTTCCAACAAAAGAAGAGCAAGCAATAGAGATATAATGGCTGTTTTAAAGACATCTAGCTAAGAGAATCTTTCCCAGAAAAGATTTTACATGTAATGCCTCTTTCTATAGAGTTATGGTCATATATGCCTTCTCTACCAAACATGCTCAGAATAGGCATTCTGAAAAAAAGGTGAATACATGAATTTCTCAGAAGTCCTTCGAAATACTAGAATTCTAAGCACTCTTGTACACACAGTTCCTTCAACTCTCCACATCTTTAGTCCGACTGCTGAAGGTCTGCTTTTACTGTTTTAGCAAAAGTGCTTTACACCTGCCTACATTGGTTTCAATAGGTGAAAACCTATGGATGCCATTTCCAACAAAAGAAGACCAAACAATAGAGATGTAATGGCTGTTTTTAAGACTTCTAGCTAAGAGAATCTTTCCCCGAAAAGATGTTACATGTAATGCCTGTTATTGTAGAGATATGGTCAGATATACCTTTCTACCAAACATGCTCAGAATACGCTAACTGAAAAAAAAGGTGAAAACCTGAATTTCTCAGAAGTCCTTTAAAATACAAGAATTCTAAGCAGTGTTCTACACCCAGTTCCATTAACCCTCAACATCTTAAGGCAGACAACTAAAGGTTTGCTTTTCCTGTTTTAACAAAAGTGCTTTATACCTGCCTACATTGGTTTCAATGTATTAAAACCAAAGGATGCCATTTTGACAAAAGAAGGCCAAGCAATAGAGATATAATGGTTGCTTTTAAGAACTCTAGCTAAGGGAATCTTTCCCAGAAAAGATGTTACATGTAATGCCTGTTTCTATAGAGTTATGGTCAGATATACCTTCTCTACCAAACATGCTCAGAATAGGCTAACTGAAAAAAAAGGTGAAAACCTGAATTTCTCAGAAGTCCTTTAAAATACAAGAATTCTAAGCACTGTTCTACACACAGTTCCTGCAACCCTCAACATCTAAAGTCAGACTGCTGTAGGTTTGCTTTTACTCTTTTAGCAAAAGTGCTTTATACCTGCCTACATTGGTTTCAGTGGGTGAAAATCTTAGGATGCCATTTCCGGCAGAAGAAGACCAAGCAATAGACATGTAAAGGATGTTTTTAAGACCTCTAGCTAAGAGAATCTTTCCCAAAAAAGATGATACATGTAATGCCTGTTTCTATAGAGTTCTGGTCAGATATACCTTCTCTACCAAACATGCTCAGAATAGGCATTCTGAAGAAAAGGTGAATACATGAAATTCTAAGCACTGTTGTACGCACAGTTCCTTCAACTCTCCACATGTTTAGTCCGACTGCTGAAGGTTTGCTTTTACTCTTTTAGCAAAAGTGATTTATACCTGCCTACATTGGTTTCAATGGGTGAAAACCTAAGGATGCCATTTCCAACAAAAGAAGACCAAACAATAGAGATGTAATGGCTGTTTTTAAGACCTCTAGCTAAGAGAATCTTTCCCAGAAAAGAAGTTACATGTAATGCCTGTTATTGTTGAGATATGGTCAGATATACCTTTCTACCAAACATGCTCAGAATAGGCTAACTGAAAAAAAGGTGAAAACCTGAATTTCTCAGAAGTCCTTTAAAATACAAGAATTCTAAGCACTGTTCTACAGACAGTTCCTTCAACCCTCAACATCTAAAGTCAGACTGCTGAAGGTTTGCTTTTACTCCTTTAGCAAAAGTGCTTTATACCTGCCTACTTTGGTTTCAATGGGTGAAAACCTTAGGATGCCATTTTGACAAAAGAAGGCCAAGCAATAGAGATATAATAGTTGTTTGTAAGAACTCTAGCTAAGAGATTCTTTTCCAGAAAAGAAGTTACATGTAATGCCTGTTTCTATAGAGTTATGGTCATATATACCTTCTCTACCAAACATGCTCAGAATAGGCATTCTGAAAAAAAGGCGAATACATGAATTTCTCAGAAGTGCTTCGAAATACTAGAATTCTAAGCACTGTTGTACGCACAGTTCCTTCAACTCTCCACATGTTTAGTCCGACTGCTGAAGGTTTGCTTTTACTCTTTTAGCAAAAGTGATTTATACCTGCCTACATTGGTTTCAATGGGTGAAAACCTAAGGATGCCATTTCCAACAAAAGAAGACCAAACAATAGAGACGTAATGGCTGTTTTTAAGACCTCTAGCTAAGAGAATCTTTCCCGGAAAAGATGTTACATGTAATGCCTGTTATTGTAGAGATATGGTCAGATATACCTTTCTACCAAACATGCTCAGAATACGCTAACTGAAAAAAAAGGTGAAAACCTGAATTTCTCAGAAGTCCTTTAAAATACAAGAATTCTAAGCACTGTTGTACACACATGTCCATTACCCTCAACATCTTAAGTCAGAATACTACATGTTTGCTTTTAATGTTTTAGCAAAAGTGCTTTATACCTGCCTACATTGTTTTCAATGGGTGAAAATCTAAGGTGCCATTTCTGACAAAAGAAGCCCAAGCAATAGAGATATAATGGATGTTTTTAAGAACTCTAGCTAAGAGAATCTTTCCCAGAAAAGATGTTACATGTAATGCCTGTTTCTATAGAGTTATGGTCATATATACCTTCTCTACCAAACATGCTCAGAATAGGCATTCTGAAGAAAAGGTTGAATACATGAATTTCTCAGAAGTGCTTTGAAATACTAGAATTCTAAGCACTTTGTCAAGTTCCTTCAACTCTCCACATGTTTAGTCCGACTGCTGAAGGTTTGCTTTTACTGTTTTAGCAAAAGTGCTTTATTCCTGCCTACATTGGTTTCAATGGGTGAAAACCTAAGGATGCCATTTCCAACAAAAGAAGACCAAGCAATAGAGATGTAATGGCTGTTTTTAAGACCTCTAGCTAAGAGAATCTTTCCCCGAAAAGATGTTACATGTAATGCCTGTTATTGTAGAGATATGGTCAGATATACCTTTCTACCAAACATGCTCAGAATACGCTAACTGAAAAAAAAGGTGAAAACCTGAATTTCTCAGAAGTCCTTTAAAATACAAGAATTCTAAGCACTGTTGTACACACAGTTCCATCAACCCTCAACATCTTAAGTCAGAATACTACATGTTTGCTTTTAATGTTTTAGCAAAAGTGCTTTATACCTGCCTACATTGTTTTCAATGGGTGAAAACCTAAGGATGCCATTTCCAACAAAAGAAGACCAAGCAATAGAGATGTAATGGCTGTTTTTAAGACCTCTAGCTAAGAGAATCTTTCCCAGAAAAGATGTTACATAATGCCTGTTATTGTAGAGATATGGTCAGATATACCTTTCTCCCAAACATGCTCAGACTACGCTAACTGAAAAAAAAGGTGAAAACCTGAATTTCTCAGAAGTCCTTTAAAATACAAGAATTCTAAGCACTGTTGTACACACAGTTCCATCAACCCTCAACATCTTAAGTCAGACTACTACATGTTTGCTTTTAATGTTTTAGCAAAAGTGCTTTATACCTGCCTACATTGTTTTCAATGGGTGAAAACCTAAGGATGCCATTTCCAACAAACGAAGACCAAGCAATAGAGAAGTAAAGGCTGTTTTTAAGACCTCTACTTAAGAGAATCTTTCGCAGAAAAGATGTTACATGTAATGCCTGTTATTGTAGAGATATGGTCAGATATACCTTTCTACCAAACATGCTCAGAATAGGCTAACTGAAAAAAAGGTGAAAACCTGAATTTCTCAGAAGTCCTTTAAAATACAAGAATTCTAAGCAGTGTTCTACACCCAGTTCCATTAACCCTCAACATCTTAAGTCAGACAACTAAAGGTTTGCTTTTCCTGTTTTAACAAAAGTGCTTTATACCTGCCTACATTGGTTTCAATGTATTAAAACCAAAGGATGCCATTTTGACAAAAGAAGGCCAAGCAATAGAGATATAATGGTTGCTTTTAAGAACTCTAGCTAAGGGAATCTTTCCCAGAAAAGATGTTACATGTAATGCCTGTTTCTATAGAGTTATGGTCAGATATACCTTCTCTACCAAACATGCTCAGAATAGGCTAACTGAAAAAAAAGGTGAAAACCTGAATTTCTCAGAAGTCCTTTAAAATACAAGAATTCTAAGCACTGTTCTACACACAGTTCCTGCAACCCTCAACATCTAAAGTCAGACTGCTGAAGGTTTGCTTTTACTCTTTTAGCAAAAGTGCTTTATACCTGCCTACATTGGTTTCAGTGGGTGAAAATCTTAGGATGCCATTTCCGGCAGAAGAAGACCAAGCAATAGACATGTAATGGATCTTTTTAAGACCTCTAGCTAAGAGAATCTTTCCCAGAAAAGATGTTACATGTAATGCCTGTTTCTATAGAGTTCTGATCAGATATACCTTCTCTACCAAACATGCTCAGAATAGGCATTCTGAAGAAAAGGTGAATACATGAATTTCTCAGAAGTCCTTTGAAATACTAGAATTCTAAGCACTGTTGTACGCACAGTTCCTTCAACTCTCCACATGTTTAGTCCGACTGCTGAAGGTTTGCTTTTACTCTTTTAGCAAAAGTGATTTATACCTGCCTACATTGGTTTCAATGGGTGAAAACCTAAGGATGCCATTTCCAACAAAAGAAGACCAAACAATAGAGATGTAATGGCTGTTTTTAAGACCTCTAGCTAAGAGAATCTTTCCCCGAAAAGATGTTACATGTAATGCCTGTTATTGTAGAGATATGGTCAGATATACCTTTCTACCAAACATGCTCAGAATACGCTAACTGAAAAAAAAGGTGAAAACCTGAATTTCTCAGAAGTCCTTTAAAATACAAGAATTCTAAGCACTGTTCTACAGACAGTTCCTTCAACCCTCAACATCTAAAGTCAGACTGCTGAAGGTTTGCTTTTACTCTTTTAGCAAAAGTGCTTTATACCTGCCTACTTTGGTTTCAATGGGTGAAAACCTTAGGATGCCATTTTGACAAAAGAAGGCCAAGCAATAGAGATATAATGGTTGTTTTTAAGAACTCTAGCTAAGAGATTTCTTTTCCAGAAAAGAAGTTACATGTAATGCCTGTTTCTATAGAGTTATGGTCATATATACCTTCTCTACCAAACATGCTCAGAATAGGCATTCTGAAAAAAAGGCGAATACATGAATTTCTCAGAAGTGCTTCGAAATACTAGAATTCTAAGCACTGTTGTACGCACAGTTCCTTCAACTCTCCACATGTTTAGTCCGACTGCTGAAGGTTTGCTTTTACTCTTTTAGCAAAAGTGATTTATACCTGCCTACATTGGTTTCAATGGGTGAAAACCTAAGGATGCCATTTCCAACAAAAGAAGACCAAACAATAGAGATGTAATGGCTGTTTTTAAGACCTCTAGCTAAGAGAATCTTTCCCGGAAAAGATGTTACATGTAATGCCTGTTATTGTAGAGATATGGTCAGATATACCTTTCTACCAAACATGCTCAGAATACGCTAACTGAAAAAAAAGGTGAAAACCTGAATTTCTCAGAAGTCCTTTAAAATACAAGAATTCTAAGCACTGTTGTACACACATGTCCATTACCCTCAACATCTTAAGTCAGAATACTACATGTTTGCTTTTAATGTTTTAGCAAAAGTGCTTTATAATTGCCTACATTGTTTTCAATGGGTGAAAACCTGAGGATGCCATTTCCGACAGATGAAGACCAAACAATAGACATGTAATGGATGTTTTTAAGACCTCTAGCTAAGAGAATCTTTCCCAGAAAAGATGTCACATGTAATGCCTGTTTCTATAGAGTTCTGGTCAGATATACCTTCTCTACCAAACATGCTCAGAATAGGCATTCTGAAGAAAAGGTGAATACATGAATTTCTCAGAAGTCCTTTGAAATACTAGAATTCTAAGCACTGTTGTACACACAGTTCCTTCAACTCTCCACATCTTTAGTCCGACTGCTGAAGGTTTGCTTTTACTGTTTTAGCAAAAGTGCTTTACTCCTGCCTACATTGGTTTCAATGGGTGAAAACCTAAGGATGCCATTTCCAACAAACGAAGACCAAGCAATAGAGAAGTAAAGGCTGTTTTTAAGACCTCTAGCTAAGAGAATCTTTCCCCGAAAAGATGTTACATGTAATGCCTGTTATTGTTGAGATATAGTCAGATATACCTTTCTACCAAACATGCTCAGAATACGCTAACTGAAAAAAAAGGTGAAAACCTGAATTTCTCAGAAGTCCTTTAAAATACAAGAATTCTAAGCACTGTTGTACACACAGTTCCATCAACCCTCAACATCTTAAGTCAGAATACTACATGTTTGCTTTTAATGTTTTAGCAAAAGTGCTTTATACCTGCCTAAATTGTTTTCAATGGGTGAAAACCTAAGGATCCCATTTCCAACAAACGAAGACCAAGCAATAGAGATGTAATGGCGGTTATTAAGACCTCTAGCTAAGAGAATCTTTCCCCGAAAAGATGTTACATGTAATGCCTGTTATTGTAGAGATATGGTCAGATATATCTATTTACCAAACATCCTCAGAATAGGCTAACTGAAAAAAAAGGTGAAAACCTGAATTTCTCAGAAGTCCTTTAAAATATAAGAATTCTAAGCACTGTTGTACAGACAGTTCCTTCAACCCTCAACATCTAAAGTCAGACTGCTGAAGGTTTGCTTTTACTCTTTTAGCAAAAGTGCTTTATACCTGCCTACATTGGTTTCAATGGGTGAAAACCTTAGGATGCCATTTTGACAAAAGAAGGCCAAGCAATAGAGATATAATGGTTGTTTTTAAGAACTCTAGCTAAGAGATTCTTTTCCAAAAAAGAAGTTACATGTAATGCCTGTTTCTATAGAGTAATGGTCATAAATACCTTCTCTACCAAACATGCTCAGACTAGGCATTCTGATAAAAAGGTGATTACATGAATTTCTCAGAAGTCCTTTGAAATACTAGAATTGTAAGCACTGCTGTACACACAGTTACTTCAACTCTCCACATCTTTAGTCCGACTGCTGAAGGTTTGCTTTTACTGTTTTAGCAAAAGTGCTTTATACCTGCCCACATTGGAATCAATGCGTGAAAACCTAGTGATGCCATATCCAACAAACGAAGACCAAGCAATAGAGATTTAATGGATGTTTTTAAGAAGTCTAGTTAAGACAATCATTCCCAGAAAACAAGTTACTTGTAATGCCTGTTTCTATAGAGTTATGGTCATATATACCTTCTCTACCAAACATGCTCAGAGTAGGCATTCTGAAAAAAAGGTGAATACATGAATTTCTCAGAAGTCCTTTGAAATATTAGAATTCTAAGCACTGTTCTACACACAGTTCCTTCAACCCTCAACATCTAAAGTCAAACTGCTGAAGGTTTGCTTTTCCTGTTTTATCAAAAGTGCTTTATACCTGCCTACTTTGGTTTCAATGGGTGAAAACCTAAGGATGACATTTCCAACAAAAGAAGACCAAACAATAGAGATGTAATGGCGGTTATTAAGTCCTCTAGCTAAGAGAATCTTTCCCAGAATAGATGTTACATGTAATGACTGTTTCTATAGATTTATAGTCATATATACCATCTCTACCAAACTTGCTCAGAATAGGCATTCTGAAAAAAAGGTGAAAACATGAATTTCTCAGAAGTCCTTTGAAATACTAGAATTCTAAGCACTGTCAGACACAAAGTTCCTTCAACTCTCCACAACTTTAGTCAGACTGCTGAAGGTTTGCTTTTACTGTTTTAGCAAAGGTGTTTTATACCTGCCTACTTTGGTTTCAATGGGTGAAAATTTAAGGATGCCATTTCCAACAAAAGAAGACCAAACAATAGAGATGTAATGGCTGTTTTAAAGACCTCTATCTAAGAGAATCTTTCCCAGAAAAGATGTTATATGTAATGCCTGTTATTGTCGAGATATGGTCAGATATACCTTTCTGCCAAACATGCTCAGAATAGGCTAACTGAAAAAAAGGTGAAATTCTGAATTTCTCAGAAGTCCTTTAAAATACAATAATTGTAAGCACTGTTGTACACACAGTTCTTTCAACCCTCAACATCTTTATTCATACTGCTGAAGGTTTGCTTTTATTGTTTTAGCAAAAGTGCTTTATACCTGCCAACATTGGTTTCAATAGGTGAAAAACCTTAGGATGCCATTTCCAACAAACGAAGACCAAACAATAGAGATTTAATGGATTTTTTTAAGAAATCTAGTTAAGACAATCTTTCCCAGAAAACAAGTTACATGTAATGCCTGTTTCTATAGAGTTATGGTCATATATACCTTCTCTACCAAACATGCTCAGAATAGGCATTCTGAAAAAAAGGTGAATACATGAATTTCTCAGAAGTCCTTTGAAATACTAG
>WOXC01002879.1:0-55000 GCA_011680675.1 Gymnobelideus leadbeateri
AGTCCATCTAATATAGTCTGTAATTCTAACAAGCATATTAACTGCAATTTCCCAAACTCATCCCATTCTTTCCTATATCCCTTTGGTTGCTTTCTCTCTCCTATCCTTGCAACAACCTCTCCTACCCCAACTCCATCTATTAAAATCCACCAATGCTCTCTTCCATGAAGTCTTCACTGCTGACCTTGGTCAGAAGCACTCTCTACCTCCCTGGGTATAGCATAGGACTTGGTGCCTTTCATGTTCTTTTTTATATCATAGCATTAAGTATACATCTTAAGTAAGCTTGAGGAAAGGAACTGCAATGTCTTCTTCATCTTTTTAACCCCTGCCCCTTACAAATAGCCTTGTGTATAGTGGATGCTTTATCAATATTTACTGAATCAAACCGGAAAGATTTTTGTTTCAATAAGTACAAAAAGTTTCCAAAATTTCATTATAAGCAAGAGTCAAAATGAACTCTGGAGATCAGCTTGGTAGCTTAAAAACAAATGCTCTTGTTTTCCTCCTTTCTAGGCAGAATTCATAGAATCAGGCATGGGCCATATTTAACAAGGGAGCTATTTGAGGAGTTTCTATATGATATAACAAAAGGAAATGTAACTTCCCGATTTAAAATTAAATCTGATGAAATTAGCAACGTTATTAGAAACAGGATAAATGTCAAGAATTCATTATTTTGTTTCAAAGTGAGTTTATCACAAATCTGCCCTATGACACATAATCACTTATAATGTTTTGCAGGTTATTTGATAGCAAGTTCACCAGTGTAGGTGAGTGACAATGTGAGTTGCATGATAATGACTCCCCAGGGAAATCCGCCTGAAGGATACAGGGAAATAAATCTATAGGCTCTTATTCAAATGAAAAAAATGTATTTGAAAATGTATTGTTTTTCTCATAAGAACATCAAAAATATACAGTAATTCAAACCAAACAGATCAAGGAGGCTTCAGAAATGCATAACTGCAAAAACGTACACTAGCTCTCTAGTCGAAATTCTAAATACTTCACACACTGAAATACACAACATGATTATATAAAAGAAAAAGTATAGGATGTGCCTTTGGTCGCTCATGGAAATATGAACTAAATGCCAGAGCAGGTTGATTTTATCTGGCATAAAAAATAAGAGAGCATAAAAACTGGCTCTTTTCAAATCTTTCATATCAAATTGAACTCTTTAAAAATTGTGGTGGCTACACACCAAAGTTGTTCCAATTCCCTCCCCCCTCGAAGATATATTCGTTGAAATCAATTATTCCAGAATATTTCACCTGTGAACATTAATATAATATTATATTTCATCTATGAAGCATTGTATTTAATTGACTGTGGCCATTCTACAATACCTGAAAAATATCCATACTCAAAATATGTAAGATAATAACTGTTTTTTCCTAACACCAGCAGCGGTATCAAGATGCAGTAGAAAAGGTTCTGGACTGAGTGTAAGCATTCTAGGCCTGGCTCTGCCAATAAATTGTAGTGTGACCTTGAGCATTTTGCTTTGCCTCTTTGAAACTCAGTTTCCTCACCTGTAAATTGAAGCTGTTAGACAACATGATCTCTATAGTGACTCATAGTTCTAGCCTGCTATGATCTTTCAAATACCAAGGGCAGCCAGAAACCAAATCCCTAACTCCAAAGTTAATATCAGAGTTCCACTGAACTCTCATAATGATATACCATCAGTCACTTATGCACCTCCCCCTATGGAATCAGGCCTCTCAGTTTGCCTCATCCTGTTACTGCAAAGGCTTATGGATAGACTATGTATTGGTAACATGAAAAAACTAAGAGAAACTGGTCACTTCAATGATCAGAGAGTCACCCATTCCAATTGTTTTGGTGAGAGAGGACCACTGGACCTTAAAAATTGCCCTGCCACTGCTGCCCAAGGTCCATCAGGCCTTATCTGCCATCCTGTCATTAGACCCTGTTCAGGCCTTACCTGCTATCCTGTCACTACTCCCTCTTCAAGCCCACCAGATCTTAGCATGTGCCCTTCCTCTTTGCCATCAAGGCCCCTGGACCTTGCCTTCTGTCCTGCAGCTCAACCCTCCTCTGTGTGTTGTCTCCACCAATTAGAATAGGAGCTTCCCCTAACATACTATGCTTTATCTGTCTCTTGGCCCTAAGCACTATGCTTGTAGAACACAGTGCTTAAGAAATATTTTTTCATTCATTTCTTCATTCTAACTAGAAAAATGAAAGGCTTGCTCTACCTGCTTCTTTAATATTGTTATGTTATCTATTGTATTTTACCATTCTCTGAGCACTGTGGAGGAGTTTGTTAGGCTGCCATGGTTTGCCTGGAATGTACCCATTAATTTCATGAACAGGTCTAAATATCCATTAACTTCCCTCCAAGCTGCCTCTTCTCCTTTCCTCATCTCACATCACTCACACATCCTTTATCATTCTCTCCTACTCTACTCCTGTAGTGCATGAAGAGGTGGCCTGGCCTTCTCTACACCAAGGCAAACTCTTCCACACACACACACCCTCTGTCTCATGTCCTCCCATCTTCTGCAACAAATTCTTCTCAGCACTTAAGGAATGCTTGTTGCCTACCTGATTAGCTCTAATCTTCCATCTCTCCCTATCTACTGGCTCCTTCCCACCTTCCCTGCTAAAAACAAACCCATGTGTCGCCTTGTCCTTTAAAAAAATCTGACCATCCCCACCAGCTGTCATCCTATATCTCTCCTCTCCTCCTTGACTAATTTATCTACCTCCACTTCCTCTTCTCTCACTCACTAGTATATACAATGCAACTTGACTTTGAAACTCATCATTCAATTGAAATCATTCTTTCCAAAGTTACCAGTAATTTCTTATGTGCTAAATCTCATGATCTTTTTTCAATACTTACCTTAACTTCTTTGCAAATCTTGAGTCTTGTTTATGTATGTACCCAAAGTGGGGATGGAAAATAATCTCAGAGGGAAGGCACAATCAGAGGAGTATAGAGGGAGGACATTGGCAAAGCTGAGACCTGAGGGAAGTTGGGAGGGAGGGAAAGGAGGAAGAGGGAGGGAGGGAGAGAGAGGGAGAGAGGGAGAGAGAGACAGAGACAAAGAGAGACAGAGAAGAGAGACAGACAGAGAGGGAGGGAAGGAGGGAGGAAAGGAGGGAGAGAAGGAAGGAGGAAGAGAGAGGGAGAGGGAGAGAGAGGAAAGAAGTGAGGGAGGGAAAGAAGGAGGGAGAGAGAGGGAGAGAGAGAGAGAGACAGAGAGACAGAGAGACAGAGAGACAGAGAGACAGAGAGACAGAGAGAGCGAGAGCACAAATGCATTCTGAGCATGGGAGGCATGTCAATCAACATCTCCTCCTAGATATTCTCTCCTCTGTAAGTTTTTGTGACATTGCATTCTCCTGGTTCTCACCCCCAATCTGTCTGACCACTTCTCAAAATCCTTTGTTGGATCTCCATCCAGGTCATTCTCACTAATAACTGGTGTCACTGCCTTTCAGACATCTCAAGTTAGAGGCCTCATATGCAGCCAAAAAGCCAATACATCCAAGGCAGAGCAGAGATCTTTCTCTCTCTTCAAATTTCCTTTTGAATACATCATCATCCTATAAGTCACCCAGGATCACAACCTCAATGCCCTCTCCAACTCCTGGCTGTTTCACAATATCTCTTGTGTGTATCCTCTCTACTCTCACAGCTGCCATCTAGTTTAGGCACTTATCACCTCTCTCCCAGATAACTGGCCACCTGACCTAACGTCTCTTCTCACTGCAAATTATCCTCCACTCAGGTGGAGGTGTGGCGTGTCACCTCCCCCCCCCCAGTCAGTAAACTCCAGGATAAAACATAAACTCTTTTGTTTGGAATTTAAAGCCCTTGACAACTTGTACCCTTCCTACCTTTCCAGTCACCTTATGTTCACACAGTTCTACTGGCCCACTTAATGTTTCTAACCTATGACACTCCATCACCCAACCCTGCACCTTTGCACTGACTGTCTCCCATGCCCAGAATGTATTTGTGCTTTCACCCTGTCTCTGTCTCTCTCAAATAACAATGTAATAATATATGTGTGTATATATACACATACATGTATATACATGTGTATACACCTGTCGTACATACACAAATTCTGGTGTCACCTCCCCCTTTCTATTTGTATTTTGGACCACTTCTCTACAAAATTCACAACTCAGAATTTCCCAAGGTATGTATCATCAACTCCATTATATATCCCCGAAGTTAAGCAATAAAGTTTCTGTACAGAGCAATAGCATATTGGGGGCATATAATGAGGGGTCTAAAGATCTGTGTTCACTTTCTAGACTGTCTACTCACCAGTCGTGTGACCCTGAACATATCAGTAGCTGTCTCTAGTCCTCAATTTCCTCATATATAAAACTGGGATAAGAATACTGTACCTCCAACCTCCCAGGATTGGTGTAAAGCTTATATGAGATCACTAATATAGAGCATTATAGCAATTGAAGTTATTATTCTGCTACTCAAACCAGAAATACCAAAAACCACCTGGTAATATGTGAGCTGTTATTAAGACATATTTTACCACACAGGATACTGCTCTTTAATAACGAAGACTGACATTTTCATAAATGTATTGACAAGTTAAACATCGCCTATTCTACAGATGACAAATAAGAGCATGTTTTTATAGAATTCCATAATCTCTGACGTGGAAGGAACCTCAGAGACTAGTGACTCCTATCCATAGTTGGACAAGTTAACAAAGTTAACCTGCCAGGTGGTGAGAATCTGCTTGAGGACCTCCAATGAAGAGGAACACAGAACTTCCAGAGGCAGCCATTCCACTTCTGAATAAACCCAATTGATAAGAAAGATTTTCCTAACATCAAGTTTAAATGGGACCTTTGTAACTTCCACCCACTCTACATTCCTCTGGGACAAGCATAACAAGTCTAATCCTTCTGCCTCAAGAAAGCCTTTCAAAGACCTGAAGAAGGGGACTATCAGGCCCCCGTTAAGTCTTTTATTCCTAGGGATAAATAGTACTAGTTTTTTCAACTAATCCTTATATGGCAGGAACTCAAGTCCCTTCACTATCCTGGTTGCCATCCTCTACATGAAGTCTAGCTTGCCAATGTCCATTGTTAAAATGCAAAACTCAGAACTCCAGATGTTCTGAGCTGTGTTCTGATCAGGACAGAGCAAAGCAGGATGTTCATTCCCCTATTCTCAGAGACTAGAATTCTATGAAAGTAGACCCAGAATACTGGAGCTTTACAGCCACCATATAACACCACTGATTCCTACTAAGCTTGGAATTCACCAAAATCCCTACAAGTTTTGTAAATAAACTGCTACCTCATCAGCTTTTCCCACCTATTACTTAAGAAGTTTGTTTCTGGATCCAAGATTGATTTTCTTTTTTTAAAGTTTTAATCTTTTTAAAATTAAATTTTATGTTTATTTTTAGTTTACAACATTCATTTCCACAAGATTTTGAGTTACAAATTTTCTCCCCATCTTTCCCCTACCCACCACCCCAAAAACAGTGATCCCACTGTATACCCCCTGCCCCAATCTGCTCTCTCCTATATCTTTCCCCATTTCCCCCTCCAACTTTCTGGTAGGACAATATGGGTCTCCACACCCCAGTGCCTGTATATCTTATTTCCCAGTTGCATGTAAAAGTAATAATAATAATAATAATAACAACAATAATTTTTTAAACATTTGATTTTTTAAAACTTTGAATTCCAGATTCTTTCCCTTCTTCCCTAATCACCCACCCTTACTGGGAAGATAAGCAATTCAATATAGGTTGTACATATGTAGTTACACAAATTATTTCCATAGCAGACATATTGTTGAAGACTGAGTATATTTCCCTCCATCCTATCCTGCCCCCCCCATTCTATTTTCTACTTTGACACTGTCACTTTTCAAAGTTTGTGCTTCTAACTACCCTCCCCCCCACCTGGGCTCCCTTCTATCACCCCCCTCTTATCTCCTTCCCCCCTACTTTCCTGTAGGGCAAGATACCCAATTGAATGTGTATGTTATTCCTCCTTAAGCCAAATTCAATGAGAGTAAGGTTGACCCATTCCCTTTTGCTTTCCTGTTCTTCCCCTCCATTGTAACCATTTTCCCTTGCCTCTTTTATATGAGATAATTTACCCCATTTTATCTCTCCCTATCTCCTCTTCTTATATTCCTCTTTCACCTCTTAATTTCACATTTTAAGTATCATCCCTTCCTATTCAATTGATCCTGTGCCCTCTGTCTATATATACATGTACACATATATATATACACACTCACATATGTATTCATATGCACATATACCCTCCTGTGTGTGTGTGTATATGTATATATATACACCTTTATATCCCCTTCAACTATTCCCATCCTGAGAAAAGTTTCATAAGTTATAATATCATTTTTCCATGTAGGAATGTAAATAGTTCAACTTTGATTAATTCCTTTTGATTTCTTTTTCCTTGTTCACCTTGTCATATTTCTCTTGCTTCTTGTATTCAAAAGTCAAATTTTCTATTCAACTCTGGTTTTTTCATCAAGAATGCTTTAAAGTCCTCTATTTCATTGAATGACAACATTTTCCCCTGAAACATGATACTCAGTTTTGCTGGGTAGGTGATTTTTGGTCTTAATCCTAGCTGCTTTGACCTCTGTAATATCATATTCCAAACCCTTTGATCCCTCAGTGTAGAAGCTGTCAGGTCTTGAGTTATGCTGATTGTGTTCCCACAATATTGAAATTGTTTCTTCCTGGCTGCTTGTAATATTCTCTCCTTGATCTGGGAATTTCAGAACCTGGCTACAATATTCCTAGGAGTTTACTTTTGAGATCTTTTTCAGGAGGTGATTGGTGGGTTCTTTCAATTTCTATTTCGCCCTCTGGTTCTAAAATATCAGGGCAATTTCCCTTGAGAATTTCTTGAAGGATGATTTCTATATTCTTTTTTGATCATGGCTTTCAGGTAGACCAATAATTTTTATATTATCTCTCCTGGATCTATTTTCTAGGTCAGTGGTGTTTCCAATGATATATTTCACATTGCATTCTATTTTTTTACATTTGTTTGGATCTGTTTAATAATATCTTGATTTCTCATAAAGTCATTAGCTTCCATTTGCTCCACTCTAATTCTGAAGGAATTATTCTCTTCAGTGAGCTTTTGAAATTCTTTTACCATCTGGCAAATTCAGCTTTTTAAGGCATTCTTCTCCTCATTGCTTATTGGGCCTCTTTTGCCATTTGAGTTAATCTATTTTAAGGTGTTATTTTCTTCAATCAGGTTGTTGACTCTCTTTTCATGATATTCTTGCATCATTCTCATTTATCTTCCCAATTTTTCCTCCACTTCTCTTACTTGATTTTCAAAATCCTTCTTGAGCTCCTCCATGGCGTAACCAGTTTATATTTTTCTTGGAAGCTTATGGTGCAGGAACTCTGACTTTGTTGTCTTCCTCCCATTCCATGCTTTGATCCTTTTTGTCCCCAAAAAAGGAATCTAAGGTTTGATTGCTGTCCTTGCTTTGCTTCCTTTGCTTGCTCTTGTTGCCACTCAATTACTTGACTTCTGAGCTCTTTGCCACAGTAGAACTCTCCTTCCACAGAGGAAAGCTTCATCCCAAATTGCTGGGGTTTTCGCAGCTGCCAGAGCTATTATTTGAGTGTCCTCTCTGCCCCCACAAGCTCTGGCTTCGTGGCCACACACTCCAGGACCTCCACCCTTAACAGCAATCCAGATCCAAGCAGGTTAAAGAGAGAGCTATTACCTTCTGAATGGTCACTTGGTTCCCTAAAATCTGCAGGCCAGGAGCTCTGAAGCAGTCACAAAGTGGCCATGCCTCTGATGCTTCTCACCCCAGGGGCAGGGGCTGGACCATGTTCCTCTGTCCACCCTACCCAGTTCCAACAGAATTCCACACTGACCTTTTACTTTGTCTTTGACATTTATGGGTTGATAATTCTGGAAACCACCACACCTGCTGGTGATCCACTCTCCCAAAATCTGCTCCAGCCACTGCTGGTCGGGGTCACCCTGGGGCTAAAACCATGGGCTTGTGTGGGGCTGGGCTCGTCTCCCAGCACACTGTGATGGGCCCTTTCTGTCTGCCTGCTGGGCTGCCTTTGGTGGGAGATTTGTTTCTCTCTGTCACTTTATGGGTTCTGTAGCTCTAAGATTTAAGATTTACATTTTATAGGTAGTTGAGGTGGTTATGGGGTAGCTCATGGAGTTTTCCTGCTTCTATGCTGCCATCTTGGCTCCAACCCCTAAAATTTTAATCTTAATAGATCAAACCCAGTTTTCAAGTCTGTTAAGATGGTGGTAGTAGGAGCAGCAGCAGCTAACATTTATAGAACATTTACCCTGGGTCAGGTACTTCGCAACTCTAGCAGGTAACTGTTACTACTATCCCCATTTTACAGATTAGGAAGCAGAGGCAAATGAGGTTAAGTGACTTGACCAAGGTCACCCAAGCTAGTCAGTGACTCAGGCTGGATTTGAAGCCAAATTTTCCTGACTTTGGGCCCAGCACGCTATTCACTATGCTACCTAGCTTTTCAGATTCTGACTTTACAATCTGGGGTGCTAGCTATGACTTCCAACTTTGTGGCACCTGCAAATGTGATGAGCTTGCCCTCCATACTTTTTCAAAGTCATCAATAAAAATAGTAAATAGCACAAGGCCAAGCAGAAAACTCTCAGGCATGCCCCCAGAGGCTTCTTTCTAAGTTGACATGGATTCATTAATGGCTAATCTTTGGGTGCTGCCGTTCAATCAGCTCCAAATCCACCCAACTATAGCATCAGCTGCTCATTGGATTTTCATTATGACCACAGGAAGAACATGAGAGAGAGTCAAATGCCTTGCTAAAAATATAAGCAAAGTACCTCTACAGAATTCCTAATAAATTAGTAAAACTGGAGAAAACAAAAAAGGAAATAAGGTTGAGCTGTAATGCTTTGTTATTGATGATGTCATGCTCTCTCTTTATGACCACTTCCTTTTCAATATTGTCACTATCTTTCTGTTAATAATACATTCAAGAATTAAATCAAGAGTTACATTCAAGTGCACTGTTCCATGGTTCACAGACTCCTTTCTTTTCCCTTTTATGAAAATCAGTATATTTACCACTTCTCAAATAACGTCATGTCTTTAGTTCTCTACAATCTTTTGAAGATCACTGACAATGGCTTAGTCATTAGGTGGCATAGTAGATAGTGTACTGGGCCTGGCTACAGGAAGACCTGTATTAAAATCCATCCTCAAACACATATTAAATGTGTTACCTTGGGCAAGTCAGTTCCCTGTTTGCCTCAGCTTCCTCAACTGTAAAATAAGGATTATGATAGCACCTACATCCCAAAGTTGTTGAAAGGATTGAATGAAACATCTGTAAAGGGCTTAACATAATGCCTGACATATAGTAGATGTTAAAAAGATGCTAGTTGCTATTATTATTACAGTTATAAAATGATATATTTGTAAAGCACTTTGTAAATCTTAAAGCTCTACACAAATGTAAGCTATTGTGATTATTATAATTATCATTATTACTATTATTATAACTATTATCTGTTCTTTCAGGAACCCAGGATTTAGTTCATCTGGGCCTGCTAGGTATTTCCTTACTATCTCTCCCCATATATCTTTTTATATCAAATCCATAATTAGCCATTGTCTTCTATTTATTTGAGTCCAAAGCTCATTTTTCTTGGCAGAGAAAACAGAAATAAAATTAGATTTGAACAGCTCCACCTTTTTCTATCATTTGTTACTGTCACTCCATCTACCCAAAACAGAAGCCAAATCCCTTCTCTGATTCTCCTCTTTCCTCCCCCAAAAATCTTTAAATTAAAAAAAATAAAAAGCTTTCTGTTTTCCTTCGCTTTCCTCATAAGTCTGTGGACATCCAAAGATTGTGAACTGCTGACATTTTTCTTACGGGATCATGTCATGCTTTTCTATTTGTCTCCCTTTACATGTTTTTTTAACAACATACACTGTTTGCTGAGTTCCCTTTACATCTACACAGGTCGGTTTTGACAACTTCTCTTACCTTTTCCTTCACAAGGTTAGCCATTAAAAGAACAAAAACCAAATAAATGAAAGTGACATGTTATAACACATGCAATATGTAAATAATAGTACAAACTTCAACCACATCAACTTGAATGTTACATGCTGGTCCTTGTGCTATTTATGAATGAGTTAGATAATCAATTAATCAATAAATATTAAGCACAAGGGTGCCAGGCCAAGAGTCAGGAAGATTCAACTTCCCAAGTTCAAATCCAGCTTCAGACACTTATTAGCTGTGTGGCCTTGGGCAAGTCACTTCACCCCGTTTGCCTCAGTTTCCTCTTCTGTAAAATGAGCTGGAGAAGGAAAGGGCAAAAACCCCTCCAGCAGCTTTGCCAAGAAAATCCCAACTGGGGTCATCAAGAGTCAGATGACTAGGGGTGGCTAGGTGGTGCAGTGAGTAAAGTGCCAGCCCTGGAGTCAGAAGGACCTGAGTTCGGATCCGGCCTCAAACACTTAACACACAAAACAAATACCTAGCCATGTGACCTTGGGCAAGTTACTTAACCCCAACTGCCCTCCAAAAAAAAAGCAAGAAAACAAAAAACAAGAGTCAGATGACTGAAAAGCAATGGAACAACTGAATATATTACACATTGCCTAGGCACTGGGGCAACAAAGACAAAGGTAAAAAACAGATCCTGCCCTGAAGGAGCTTCTATTCAAGCAGAGACAAGAGACATATATAGAACAGTAAACATGTAATAGGGTGAAGTGGCTAATGAGGGAGGAAGGGAGGGAGGGCAGCCTTGGAGAACATATAGATATTCCCTATCTGCTCTCAATACAAGGGACCTTGTAGAATTTTGGAGGCAGCTAATTTCTGATTATGGCAACTCGGAGTCTCAGACTATGTAGTGAGGAAATGTCTTCTAAGTGGTTCTAGAACCAAAAAACTGATGAATCAGGAGTTGGTGAGCCAGAACTGTACATGAACATAAAAGTGAGACCCTCCCATCTGTCAGTCTTTTTCCTTCGCTACAATGATAAGGCAGGACTACGTGGGGCTGCTTCTCCAAGAGTTGGCTGAGGGAAGAGCACCAGCCCTATCTCCCATATGGCTATAGCAGATGTGTCCAGACAGTAACCTTGTAAGCCTGAAAGATCTAAATGTCCTATTCAAGGTTCCACTGATGACCAGCGTTGGTCTGGAACCAGTAGCCACAGGACTTGGGAGGCGACTAAGTAACAACCTGGAGATAGGTATGCCTGAGCAGGGCACCTGGCAAAGACTCTAAGGTCTGAAGAGATTGCAGGGCATCAGCTGACTGAGCTAGCACAGAAGACATCAGGCTCAGGGGTCAAAATAGCAGGAAAGCAGCCAGACAGACCCATCATAGCAATGAAGCAACCTACCCAGTTGAGACACAGTATTCTGGGAGGAGCTGGCCCAGCTGAGCTGAGGGGTGATACCACACCCCAGCACAGATGATGTGAGGACTCTTCAAAGGGAAAAAAATGGCCCAGGGTTAAGAGTCAGGAGGCATTTCTTTACTACATGTGCCTCATTACCATTCTACCCTAAGTTTAAGGCCCTCTCCCCAGGGACCTTGTGTGTCCAAGGAAAGAGTATGTCCCTGGAGTTGGGGGTGAGGATGGTTTAGAACAACTGTTGTTGTTCTGTCGTTTCAGTCATGACTGACTCTTCATGATCCCATCTGGTGTTTTCTAGGCAAAGATACTAGAGGGGTTTGCCATTTCCATTTTCAGTTTATTTTACCAGTGAGGAGACGGAGGCAAACAGGGTGAAGTGACTCTCCCATGGTCATCCAGCTAGTGTCTGAAGCCAGATTTGAACTCAGGAAGATGAGTCTTCCTGACTCTTGGTCCAGTACTCTAGCCACTGTACCACTTAGATGCCTGCTCTTCTTATATCTTCTCAATAAATTCTCTTTCTAAAAGCTAACAGAGTCAGAGTGGAGAGGAAAGGAAATGGATTCTGGGCATGGGAGAAAGACACAAAGATGGGAGATGAAACATCCTATGTGAGAAACAGCAAGAAGGCCAGTCTGGAGTAACGTGAAATAAACTTGGAAATGTAGAATGGGACCAGGTTCTGATGAGCTTTGCATGCTAAACAGATGGCTTTATATATGATCTGAGCAGCAATACAGAACCACTGAGATTTATTTAATAGGAAACTGATGTGGTCAGCTCTTAGCTTTATAAAAATCACTTGGGCTGATTCAAGGAGGATGGTTTAGAGTAGGGAGAGACTTGAATCGGGGAAAACCAATTAGGAGGATATTGCAGTGGTCTGGATGGGAGATCATGAGGGCCTGAACTAGGGTGATGACTATGTGAGTGGGGAAAAAGAGATGTTTAATAGATGCTGTGGTTCTTCCAGGGGCAGAGCCAAGAAGGCAGAGTAAAGCAATCACTCAGCTGAGTTCTCCCAACATTCACCTCTAGAGACCTTTATAACAACATTTCAAATCAAATTCTGGAGTAGCAGAGCCAAAAAAGGTCAGAATGAGACATTCTTTCAGCCCAAGATAACATATGAGGTCAGAAAGAGAGATCTGTAATGCAAGGAAGGTGGCTGACCTGGAGACCAAGTGGATGAAACACCAGCAATGGGACTAGGTGGTGATGATAGAAGCAGCAGCAGTTTCAGGAATTCTCAAGTCAAAGATAATCACACCACCTTAGAAGCACCCAAAACTTCCAAACCCCCAGAACTAACTCTGAAAAGAACAGTGTGAAAAATGCTGAAATACGAGACAGTGTTTCACATACATACATACACACACACACACACACACACACACACACACACACACACGGAACAGAACCCAAAATTAACATAAAGCACCAAATAAAGAAATAGGGTAGAAAATGAGCCAACAAGAGAAAAAGAACCTGACCATAAAAAGGTACTGTGGTGACAGGAAAGATCAAGATGCAAACTCAGAAGACAATGAAGTCAAACAGCTACAAGCAAAATCTCAAAGAAAAATTTGAATTGGACACAAGCCCAACAAGAATTTCTTAAAGAGCTTTAAAAGCTAACTTTCAAAACCAGAGTGATAGACCTGAGAGGCTGGACAAGATAAAAAGAAAGAAAAACAGACGAAAGCAGGATGAAGGTAACTGCACAGTGAGTAATTGTAACTGAATGTGAATAGGATGAACTCACCCATAAAATGAAAGTAGATAGCAGAAAGAATTAGAAACCACAATTCAAACATATGTTGTTTATGAGAGGCACACACAGAATTAAAATAAGGGGTTGCAGCAGAATTTATTATGCCTCAGCTGAATTTTAAAAAGGCAGGCATAGCAATCATGATCTCAGACAAAACAAAAACTAAAATAGACCTAATTAAAAGGGGTAAGTAGGGAAACTGCATCTTGCTAAAAGGAACCATAGACAATGAAGTAATATTGATACTAAACATATATGTACCAAATATATAGCATCCAAATTCTTAAGGGAAAGTTAATTAACTACAGGCAAGAATAAATAGTAAAACTATACTAGTGAGGGACCTTAACCTTCCGCTATCAGAGCTAAATAAGTTTAATCATAAAGTAGATTAAGAAAGAAGTCAAGGAGACAAACAGAATTTTAGAAAACTTAGAAAAACTTAGAAAATGTAGATATGATAGACCTCTGAAGAAAAATGAACTGAATGGGAACAGAAAAGAGCATACCTTTTTCTTAGCTGTACATGTTATCTTCACATACACACACACACACACACACACACACTCCATCTATTAGGGCATAAAAACTTCACAAGCAAATGCAGAAAAGCAGAAATATTAAGTATACCCTTTTCAGATTACAATGCAATAAAAATTACTTTTAATAAAGGGCTGTGGGAATATAAATTAAAAATTAATTGGAAACTAAATAATCTAATCCTAAAGAATGAATGGGTCTAAGAACAAATTATAGAAACAATCAATAATTTCATTAAATAAAAAGAAAACAATGATTAAACATTCCAAAATTTATGGGATTTAGCCAAAGCAGTACTTAGGAGAAAATATATCTTTTTTTAATGCATACATCAATAAAAGAAAAAGTGGATCAATGAATTGGGCATGCAGCTAAAAAAAAAATAGGAAAAGAACACATTAAAAATATCCAATTAAACACCAGCATGGAAATCCTGAAAATCAAAAGAAAAATTAATAAAACTGAAAGAAAGTCACTGAACTAATAAATGAAACTAGGAACTAGTCTTATTGGGGAAAAAACACAATAAAATAGATAAACCATTGGTTAATTTTTTTGTCTTTCTTTTTTTTTGGAGGCGGGAAGGCAAAGCAATTGGGGTTAAGTGACTTGCCCAAGGTCACACAGGAAGTAAGTGTGTCAAGTGTCTGAGGCTAAATTTGAACTCAGGTCCTTCTGACTCCAGGGCAGGTACTCTATTCGCTGCACCACATAGCTGCCCCACTATTGGTTAATTTGATTAAATAACAGAAAGAAGAAAACCAAATTACAAATGTCAAAAATAAAAAAGGATAATTCACCACCAATGAAGGAGAAAGTAAAGCAATTATTAGGAGTTATTTTGCCAGCTATATATCAGCAAAACTGACCAAGTAAAATGGATGAATATTTTTTTAAACTGAATGGCTCAGATTAACAGAAAAGGAAATAGAATCCTTAAATAATTCTATCTCAGAAAAAGAAATTGAATGAGCTGCCTAAAAAAAAAATCCCAAGGATCAAATGAATTTACAAGTGAATACTACCAAACATTTAAGGAACAACTACTCCCAATATTATATAAACTATTTGGGAAAAAATAGGTAAAGAGGGAAGCCTACCAAAATCATTTTATGAAACAAATATGGTAATGATGCCTAAACCAGGGAGAGCAAAAACAGAGAAGGAAAACGGTATACTAATGAATATCAATGTGAGATTTTTAAATAAAATACTAGCAAGGATATATATATATATATATATATATATATATATATATATGTATACATATATCACTATATATCAGCAATATATCACAAATATCATACACTATGACCAGGTAGGATTTATCAGGAATGCAGGTCTGGTTCAATGTTAGGAAAACTATCAGCATAGTTGGCCATATCAATAACAAAAATCATACTTCAATAGATGTAGGACAAGTCTTTGACAAAACACAGCACCCATTCCTATTAAAAAACAACACTAGGCTGTTGCTAGCTGCTGCCACTGCTATTGCTGTACCTGGGACATGTGGTAGTAACTGCTCAGCCTGCCATGTGGCCTGATCAGCCAACATGGTGTTTTAATAAAAGAAGAGGATAAATGACATCAGACTTACATGTCTTGACTTGCAAGTGAATTGGATTTAAGTGAGGCAATGTTTTCCAAGTCACCAGCCTCACTCTCTCCTTTGGAGTCATCTGGATCCAGTGAAACTCGAATAGAAACTCAGCCCTAGATCCAACCCACTGACTGGGTATACTGAAAACATCACCTCCAAAAACACTCCTTGGAGCCACAGTGGAAAGGCCCCTTTGAAGTTGTGCTCATTACTTCCATTACAGTCAAATTCTGAGGAGAGGAGTCCCAAATCCACCTGTCACATCTCAAAAGGGCAATATCACCCACTTGGATTTCAGAGCCCACAGGTGACCTGACCCTAAAGATTAAATGGAGTCTGAAACAGCCAACAGCTGAGGTGGACACCTGTTCCCAAGACCCCTAGGATGAGAAGACAGCTGATGTAGACCAAGAACCCAGTTGTGGGCTGAGGTTTGCACCTACTATCTTTATGAACTAAGGCTTTTTCTCTTTGCTGCTGTCCCCTCAATCTTTTAATGTTCATGGAAGTAGCATTTCTTCTTTCGCTTTTATGTTGTACTTGACTTTTTAAGTTTTGATTTAAGTTGTGATTAATGAAAGTTTTGCAATTTAAGGTAAAAATTCCTGGAACTGTAATTGGCTTTGAGCTTTGATTTCAGAAATAGTTTCTGGAATTGTCACAAAGCCAATAATAGAAAGGCATGTGTGGCAAGTCTGAGGACTGCTAAGGTGGATGTTTGCTCCTGGGAAAGGCTGTGAGAATGATTTAGGACAGAGCCTAGATAGGATCCACCAGACTTTATTTCCCCCTTATGTTATTTCCTTTATGGAAAAGAGAAATTTTCACCTGGTTAATCCAGTACCTTGCTTTAACACTCTTTTACTACACGATTGACTGTCAGATGTGAATCATGCCTGGAATCAAACAGAATTAAGGGAGACACTAACACATTCTGGGTGGAGTTATAAAATAGTTTAACCATTTTGGAGAACAATTGGAACTATACTCAAAAGGGCTATAAAGCTGTGCATACCGTTTGACTCAGCAATAGCACTGCTAGGTCTGTATTCCAAGGAAATCAAAGAAAAGTGGAAAGGAGCTAATTTTTTTTTGCTTTGTTATTAAATTATTTATTTTTAGTTTTGAACATTCAGTTTCATAAGTTTTAAATTTTCCCCCTTCCTTCCCCCCTCCAAAATGGCATGCAATCTGATATGGGCTCTACACATACATTCCTATTAAACACATTTTCACATTAGTCATGTTGCATAGAAGAACTATAACAAATGGGGAAAACCTAAATGAGTTATTTGTACAAAAGTATTTATAGCAGCTTTTTTTGGTGGCAAATAATTAGAAATCAAGAGGATGCCTATCAATTGGGGAATAATTGTGATGGAATACTATTTTTGTGCTATAAAAAATGATGAACGGCGGAGCCAAGATGGCGGAGTAGAAACAGCTCGTCTGAGCCACTCTGCCCCCAGATTCCCCCAAACTATGTAAAAGGGGACTCTGAACAATTTCTGGAGCCCCAGCACCCACAGAACAACACAGAGAAGCTAACCTCCCACTGAGGACAGCCCAGCAGCCCTGCAGGAAGGACCAGCGCAGCGCTCTGGGACCTGGCAGTGCAGCGAGCAGAGCGCAGGAGCCGAGCCGAGCCCAGGTCCGCATGAGCCGAGGTTTTAGCCTAGGGCGGCAGGGCCAGCAGCCGGCTGGAGAGACCCCAGAACACCAGCAGCTGTGGCGACTCCAGAATTATCAACATAGACTTGCCTAGGACAAAGTAAGAGGTTAGTGTCCTATGGACTTTGGGACCTGTATTTAAGGAATGTGTTGGCTCTCTCTCCTGGGGGCTAGAAGCCACTGAGGACAAACGCCATTTTGTAGTTTTCATTGGCAACTCCAGCTCCCGGCCTACAAATTTGTAGGGAGATCCAGAGATCAGTCTTGGGGGGTAATCGCTCTTGCTTTAAACTCCCTGGATCTGGATTGTGATCTAGAGTGGAAGTGGTGGGTGGGTTTACAGCTTGCCAGAAACTGAAGTTGCCCCCCACACGTTCTGGACGAAAATTCCTCTATCTGGCCTTAAAGCCATAGTGTGGCAACAAGCCCAAAAGTCAAGCAATTAAGTGGCAACATGCCAAGGCAAAGGAAACAGAAAAATGCAACCCTAGACTCCTATTTTGGGGGCATAGAGCAGGAAAAGGACTGTGAGGTCAGAAGTCCTGCTCCAAAAGCCCCAGGGGAAAACATGAGTGGGTTGCAGGCCATAGAGGACCTTAAGAAGGACTTTAAAAATCAAATAAGAGAAGTGGAGGAAAATTGGAAAGAGAAATGAGAAGGATGCAGGAAAAGTATGAAATGAGGGTCAACAGCCTGACTGAGGAAAACAACACCTTAAAAAATAGACTAACTCAAATGGCAAAGGAGGCCCAAAAGGGCAATGAGGAGAAGAATGCCTTAAAAAGTCGAATTTGCCAGATGGAAAAAGAACCTCAAAAGTTCACTGAGGAGATTCATTCCTTCAGAGTTAGACTGAAGCAAATGGAAGCTAGTGACTTTATGAGAAATCAAGATGCTGTTAAGCAGATCCAAACAAATGAAAGATTAGAAGGCAATGTGAAATATCTCATGGGAAAAACCACTGACCTGGAAAAATAGATCCAGGAGAGACAATTTAAAAATTATTGGACTACCTGAAAGCCATGATCAAAGAAAGAACCTAGAAATCACCCTTCAAGAAATTCTCAAGGAAAACTGCCCTGATGTTTTAGATCCAGAGGGCAAAATAGAGGTTGAAAGAATCCACCAATCACCTCCTGAAAAAGATCCCAAAAAGAAAACTCCCAGGAATATTATAGCCAGGTTCCAGAATCCCAGATCAAGGAGAAAATACTCCAAGCAGCCAGGAAGAAACAATTTCAATATTGTGGAAACACAATCAGAATAGCCCAGGACCTGGCAGCTTCTACACTGAGGGATCGAAGGGCATGGAATATGATATTCCAGAGGGCAAAAGAACTGGGAATGAACCCAAGGGTCACCTACCAAGCAAAACTGAGTATTTTGTTTCAGGGGAAAATATGGTCATTCAGTGGAATAGAGGACTTTCAAGCATTCTTGAGGAAAAAACCAGAATTGAAAAGAAAATTTGACATCCAGACACAAGAAGGAAGAGATTCCTGAGAAGGTAATCAGGGAAAAGAAATCCAAAGGAACTTATCAAAGTTGAACTATTTACATTCCTATATGGAAAAGCAATAACTGTGACTGATGATATCTTTCTCACTATGAAAATAATGGAAGAAGGGGGTGTGGTCATATGAATACATAGGTGAATGTGTGTGTAGATGGTTACAGTTATATATGGATAGAGGGCATAGGTTGAATTTGTTGGGAAGGGAGAATACTCAAGGGATGAAATTATGAGGTGAGAGAGGAAAGTGGCAAGAGGAGATGGGGAGAGACAGGGTAGGGTAAACTATCTCATGTAGAAGAAGCAAGGGGAAGTGGTTGCAAGGGAGGGGGAGAATATGAAGGCTAAAAAGGCAAAACCACATTCTCATTGAATTTGGTTCAGGGAGAGAATGACATACATACTAAATGGGATATCTCAACCTGCAGCAGAATAGGGGGAAGGGGGATGAGAGGAGGGATGATGGATGGGAGGGCATCCTTGGGGGGAGGGGTGGTTGGAAGTACCCACTATAGAAGAGGGACAGGATCATGTAGGGAATGGACCAGGTGGGGGGTGGGATGAGTGGGAGGGAATTATAAGTAGCCTTGTACAATATATCTACTATGATAATGTTTTGCATAGCTAGACATGTATAACACATACTGAATTACTTATCTCCCCAGAGGGAATGGGTGACAAGGGAGGAAGGAAATGGATCTGATAGTTGAGGTCTTAACATTAAATGTTTCAAATATATATATATAAATACTATTATTAATATTCTTTTGCTTATAATTGGGAGATAAGATGTGAAGGCATTGGGACACAAAGACTCACCTTCCTCTAATGGAAAAGTCGAAGGGGGTATGGGAGAAGGTATGGGAGAAAGCAGATTGGAGGAAGTGATATCTTGTGGGACTGCTATTCTGGGAGGTTGGGTAGGGGAATAACGGGGGGAAAATGATTGTAACTCAAAATATGGCAGAAATGAATGATGTAAAACAGAAGTTAATAAAGCATTTGTTTAAAAAAAAAAGATATGGGGGCGGCTAGGTGGCGCAGTGAGTAGAGCACCGGCCCTGGAGTCAGAAGGACCTGAGTTCGGATCCGGCCTCAGACACTTAACCCACACGAAACAAAAACCTAGCCGTGTGACCTTGGGCAAGTTACTTAACCCCAATTGCCCTAAAAGGGGCGGCTAGGCGGTGCAGTGAGTAAGAGCGCCGGCCTCAGAGTTGGGATGACCCGAGATCAAATCCGGCCTCAGAAAATGAGCACCCACACATAAATAATGACTAGCCGTGTAACCTTGAGCAAGTTACTTAACCCCAATTGCTTAAAAAAAAAAAAAGATATGTCTATGTATATAAGCATACATATACTCTGATAAATTAATCCATCCACATTCATATCATCTCCTGGTCAAACATACATCCACTTGGTTTGTCTTATGTGGGTAGTTAGGCTAAATTCTGGTAATTCTGGATGTCATTTAGTGGACCGTGCAACATCCTGGAGTTTGAAGATATCAGCACGTCAAACACCTTTGGTGAGTATATATCTCCCTGTTTTTTCCATCACTTTATATTAATAATCAGAAGATTGCTGTACAAAGTCATTCCTGTTGTTTCACCTTTCAAGGGACCTCGTATGATTCTGACATATGTATGGGAGACATCTTGTTGAATGGCAACCTTTAAGGAACTGTTTTGCTGTACCAAATACAATTATTTTTTACAATCAACAAACAAGAAGAGTACTAGGATTTTGCTTTCCCTATATCTTTTTTTTTTAATTTTTTTTTTTAAAGCAATTGGGGTTAAGTAACTTGCTCAAGGTTACACGGCTAGTCATTTGATTTATGCGTGGGTGCTCATTTTCTGAGGCCGGATCTGATCTCGGGTCATCCAAACTCCGAGGCCGACGCTCTTACTCACTGCGCCACCTAGCCGCCCCTTGAGGGCAATTGGGGTTAAGTAACTTGCCCAAGGTTACACGGCTAGGTTTTTTTTGTTTGTATGGATTAAGTGTCAGAGGCCGGGCTCCGAACTCAGGTCCTTCTGATTCCAGGGCCGGCGCTCTATTCACTGCGCCACCTAGCCGCCCCCTTCCCTATATCTTTCAGTCAATTTGTGGGACTGTAAAACAATGGAGTACTGTAGAATATAATTTGCAAAGGTCTATCTGTTTCGTTCTCATACCTTTGTAAAAGATGCCTTTGATAAGTATATAGATTATTCTCATAAACACTTTATATAGATGGAATAAGGCTCCATAGTTAATATTTTCTCAGTTGTCTTTTTTTAGAAAGAGATGTCTTCCTCACCTTTGAAATCTTCCCGTCTTTCAGATACCTTCAGAATTTATCTGTCAGTACCCTCAAAATTGTGATGCAAATAAAAAGACTGTTTTTATATCACAATACTGACTTTGAGAATAATTATTTATCCAAGTGAAATACTGAAAAGAACATGTGACTGGACATAAGGGCTGAGCTCAAGTCTCAAGCTCCACCACTTACTAGCTGTGTTGATCTGGGTACCTCACTTACTCTCGACAAACCTTAGTCTCCTCATTTATAAAATGCATATAAAGTAATACTTGTACTACCTACTGAACAGAGTTATTGAGAGTAGCAAACCAAACAATGTATGCAAAATACTTTGTAAGGGTTAAGAATTCTATAAATGCAATCTATTATATATCAGTTATTGCCTTACGATGTTCAGGAGAGCAAAAGATACATACACAGGTTGAATCAGAGTCAATAAAACATTAACAATAATATATTAACATTTATTCTAGATGATGTGAAAATTTGCTTCCAATATAAAATAATGAGCATTGTTTAGTATCTCTGATATGATATAAAAATAGGTAAAATTAGAAATTATGCACTATTAAACAACTGCATTGGAAATTGCATTTTAATCTCCTGAATTTTGGAATATGAAGATACCCAAGACCAAATCGAAAGCTTTTGAATACCAGTTAACAGAAGTTGTCACAGATATACACATAGTAAGTCTATTCTGGGTTCTTCCTCTGTGTGGTCTTTTAGAACTACCGTCATCAGCTTTCAATTTATCATTGTGCTCAGTTTAAAGGGAATTTTCCAAGTGATCCCTCGACTCCAATTTTTAGGCCTGTTGTCAAGACAAATTAATTTCTGTAGAAACCCACTGTGCCTCAGATACCATCTAGGAAATGTAGTATTAATAGAGGCCCTGTACACAATCTTCGTGTTACTGCTTGGGGGTGGGGGAGAAGAAAATAACTTGAGGAAGTAGCAAGTTTTTAAAAAATAAATGTTTTTAACTTTCCTAAGTTCATGTTAAAATAAAGAAAAATACAACATAAAGTAAATCAATATGGACCAACCATAACTGGCATGACCAAGTCAAGGAATGACTACATTTCCCAGGATGCCTGAACCAAGAACACAAATGCTCATAGAAGGATTCTATTTCCCATTCGACCATGTGCTATTGATTAGTGAGGGGAGATTTCTGAAAAGATAGATGAGCAACAAAGGATTCTGCTAAGATTTTGACTCCATGGTGCCGAGAGTGGTACTATATCAGCTAAAAGTTTCATGGAGATATAGAGTGTAGACTAGACATGGGCAGGGACCATAAGGAGAGCAAGGAATCAACAAGACAGATTTAGCTTTTCAGTAATGCCTTCTGCCCTAGGATCGACCAAAGATACATTCCAGTTGCAAAGAAAAGTGACATCCATACATTACTTTTCAGGGTCATGAGATTTGGAAGAGCTTGAATCCCATATTACTCTGGGGAGGGAAGGGAAAAGAAAATGGAAGACTATATCCTATTGTTACTTGCAGCTCTGGCCCAATTAAATGTTATTGTCTGAGTCTGTTAGTATAATCTCTCAATATAGTGAGCAACTTAATAACTGTTGTGGTTCAGTCATTTTTCAGTCATGTCTGACTCTTCATGACCCCACTGGGGGTTTTCTTGGCAGAGATACTAGAGAGGTTTGCCATATCCTTCTCCAGCTCATTTGACAGATGAGAAATTGAGGGAAGCAGGGTTAAGTGACTTGCCCAGGGTAATCCAGCTAGGAAGTATCTGAGGTCATATTTGAACCCAGGAAGATGACTCCAGGCCCATGACTCTATCAACTGAAGCACCACCTAGCTGCCCCCAACTTAATACCTAGACAACTTCAGAAGTTCCAAGCTTTCTGAGTGGAGGAGCAAAGACAGACAGGTGATTAGGAGAGTTACCAATCAACCAATGAAAATTCTCAAAGATCAGAACCAAGGAGGACTTATGCTGGCTGCACCACAGGCTATATAGGACAAATCAATATGGACCAATTAATGCCATAATTCTTATGTAAAAAGCTGTACTGCACTACAAATGAATATGAGAGTTGTGCTTAATTAGCATTGGGTTCCCTTTCTCCAAAGGACTAAAAGATCAAATAAAATTATTAGATTGCTATTATTACTGTGAAAATGCATTTTATTGATTTAGTTAATTAAAATCAAAGTTGTACTTGATATTACATCTGATCATTTATTTTTTGCACTCAGAAGATCAGTGTAAACTCATCTCAAAACAAACTGTCTATTGAAGTGGCCAAGAATCACATAATATTTATATTTCCTTTTCTAATATCATAAAAATTTGGCATTAAAGTATGATTGTGGTTTTATTTGAATGAAAAGTTATTTCATTATTAAATAAATGCACAGAGAGGCCTAGGGGCATCATGGCAAAATGGACAGAGTTGGCCTCAAAGTCAGGAAGACCTGAGTTCAAGTCCCAACTCAATGCATAGTGGCTGTGTGACCTTGGACAAATCACTTACCCTTTTAAGGAGGTCTCTAGGCAACTCTCTCTGACTGTAAGTTGCAGAGAAGGTTCCAACCTGCATTAGTAGAGAGTGTTTCCTCACCTGGGAGTCTCCTATGCCAATGAAATCACAAGTCCAGTCCTCTGCCTACATTGAGGTCAGGTCAACATAGAATAATTACCCTAATTCTTCGGATTCCAAACTATAATGTTGCTAGATTATCCAGCTAATTGAAAAAATGCCTGGTTTAGGGTCTTGAATTATGCAGATTGGGCGGAGCCAAGATGGCAGAGTAGAAACAGCTCATCCAAGCCACTCTGGCCCCAGATTCCCCCCAAACTATGTAAAAGGGGACTCTGAACAACTTCTGGAGCCCCAGCACCCACAGAACGACACAGAGAAGCTAACCTCCCACTGAGGACAGCCCAGCAGCCCTGCAGGAAGGACCAGCGCAGCGGTCTGGGAGCTGGCAGTGCGCAGCGCGCAGAGCGTGGGAAGCCAAGCCGAGCCGGAGCTGAGGTCCTCCTGAGCCGAGGTTTTAGCCCCAGGGCGGCAGGGCCAGCAGCCGGCTGGAGGAACCCCAGAACACCAGGAGCTGTGGCGACTCCAGAATTATCAACATAGACGTGCCTAGGACAAAGTAAGAGGTTAGTGTCCTATGGACTTTGGGACCTGTATTTGGGGAATGCGTCAGCTTCCTCCCCTGGGGGCGAGAAGCCGCTGAGGAGACACTCCATTTTGTAGTTTTCAGACGCAGCTCCAGCTCCTGGCCTGCAAATTTGTAGGGAGATCCAGCGATCAGTCTTGGGGGGTAATCGCTCTTGCTTTAAACTCCCTGGATCTGGATTGTGATCTAGAGTGGAAGTGGTGGGTGGGTTTACAGCTTGCCAGAAACGGAAGTTGCCCCCCACACGTTCGGGACGAAAATTCCTCTATCTGGCCTTAAAGCCATAGTGTGGCAACAAGCCCAAAAGTCAAGTAATTATGTGGCAACATGTCAAGGCAAAGGAAACAGAAAAATGCAACCCTAGACTCCTATTTTGGGGGCACAGAGCGGGAAAAGGACTGTGAGGTCAGAAGTCCTGCTCCAAAAGCCCTAAGGGAAAACATGAGCGGGTTGCAGGCCATAGAGGACCTTAAGAAGGACTTTAAAAATCAAATAAGAGAAGTGGAGGAAAAATTGGAAAGAGAAATGAGAAGGATGCAGGAAAAGTATGAAATGAGGGTCAACAGCCTGACTGAGGAAAACAACACCTTAAAAAATAGACTAACTCAAATGGCAAAGGAGGCCCAAAAGGGCAATGAGGAGAAGAATGCCTTAAAAAGTCGAATTTGCCAGATGGAAAAAGAATCTCAAAAGTTCACTGAGGAGATTCATTCCTTCAGAGTTAGACTGGAGCAAATGGAAGCTAATGACTTTATGAGAAATCAAGATGCTGTTAAGCAGATCCAAACAAATGAAAGATTAGAAGGCAATGTGAAATATCTCATGGGAAAAACCACTGACCTGGAGAATAGATCCAGGAGAGACAATTTAAAAATTATTGGACTACCTGAAAGCCATGATCAAGGAAAGAACCTAGAAATCACCCTTCAAGAAATTCTCAAGGAAAACTGCCCTGATGTTTTAGATCCAGAGGGCAAAATAGAGGTTGAAAGAATCCACCGATCACCTCCTGATAAAGATCCCAAAAAGAAAACTCCCAGGAATATTATAGCCAGGTTCCAGAATCCCCAGATCAAGGAGAAAATACTACAAGCAGCCAGGAAGAAACAATTTCAATATTGTGGAAACACAATCAGAATAGCCCAGGACCTGGCAGCTTCTACACTGAGGGATTGAAGGGCATGGAATATGATATTCCAGAGGGCAAAAGAACTGGGAATGAACCCAAGGGTCACCTACCCAGCAAAACTGAGTATTTTGTTTCAGGGGAAAATATGGTCATTCAGTGGAATAGAGGACTTTCAAGCATTCTTGAGGAAAAAACCAGAATTGAATAGAAAATTTGACATCCAGACACAAGAAGGAAGAGATGCCTGAGAAGGTAATCAGGGAAAAGAAATCAAAAGGAACTTATCAAAGTTGAACTATTTACATTCCTATATGGAAAGGCAATAACTGTGACTGATGATATCTTTCTCACTATGAAAATAATGGAAGAAGGGGGTGTGGTCATATGAGTACATAGGTGAATGTATGTGTAGATTGTTACAGTTATATATGGATAGAGGGCATAGGTTGAATTTGTTGGGAAGGGAGAATACTCAAGGGATGAAATTATGAGGTGAGAGAGGAAAGTGGCAAGAGGAGATGGGGAAAGACAGGGTAGGGTATAGGATAAATTATCTTATGTAGAAGAAGCAAGGGGAAGTGGTTGTAAGGGGGGAAGAATAGGAAGGCAAAAAGGCAAAACCACATTCTCATTGAATTTGGTTCAGGGAGAGAATGACATACATGCTAAATGGGATATCTCAGCCTGCAGCAGAATAGGGGGAAGGGGGATGAGAGGAGGGAAGATGGATGGGAGGGCATCCTTGGGGGGAGGGGTGGTTGGAAGTACCCACTATAGAAGATGGACAGGATCATGTGGGGAATGGACCAGGTGGGGGGTGGGATGAGTGGGAGGGAATTGTAAGCAGCCTTGTACAATATATCTACTATGATAATGTTTTGCATAGCTAGACATGTACAACATATACTGAATTACTTATCTCCCCAGAGGGAATGGGTGACAAGGGAAGAAGGAAATGGATCTGAAAGTCGAGGTCTTAACATTAAATGTTTCAAATATATACATATATATATATATATATATATACATATATAAAGAATTATGCAGATTGGCTATGAACACCGCCTGAATTTGCCAAATAAGTATTTATTTTCTTCACTTTCCATGTATAGATCTAATCTTGGTTAAAATAAGAATCCTGGAAAGAATGCCCAGAGTCACTTGCCATCAACTTGCTGTTCAACCTTGGGCTTGAACACTTAACCTTTCTGCACCCTTAATCTGCAGGTGTAATACTGCCACAAAATATTCTCCACTCTGCCTGCCTCATAGAGAATTTATGTGAAAAATGAGGTGTCCTTAGTATTCTTACAAAGAAAGTTTTTTTTTTCAAAAATGCAGGTTTTTTTTTAAATTCATGTCTAAGAAATTGGGCCATTGCCAGATCTTATCTAATTCCGAAAAAAGGATTCTATGAACAGGAGCATTCACCATCACCACCAATAATAAGTTTTACTCAACACCTATTATTGTGCAGAATAGATTAGGCACTGAGTAAGATATGAAGAAACACAAAGTGTCCCTCAATTGTCCTCCATGCCTCCAGTGTCTCCTCTTTCCAATCCATCATTTACAATGCTGAGTAATCCGCTTGATGCACTATTATAATCATATGATCCAGCACCTTCCAGTAATCCCCATTGCCTATTGAATAAAATTTAAACTTGTAGCCCTGACATTCAAGGCTCCCTCCAATCAAGTTCCAACTTACATTTCCAGCCTGATTGCTTATTACTTCCCTTTACAAACTCTACACTCTAGCCAAACTGGAGTGCATCTCATTCTCCTCCTCTCCATACCTTTGCTCATGCCATCCCACATCCCTGGAAGATGTTCCCCCTACACCAAACTCTCTGTTTAATCCACCCTTCCTTCAAGGTCTACTTCAGATACCACTTCTTTCTTCCTGATCCCAGCTTTCCCTGATTGGCATCCCCTGGTGAAAGTGATCTCTCTTTCTTCAAATTTCTCATAGACTTTTCTGGCCCTCTCCTTGTACTTATGTGACTCTCACTTGTATTAGAATCATGTGTTAACAGGTCTTGTCCTCCATTAGATGGAAAGTTCCTTGAGAACTGGATCTGTGTTACATCCATCTTTACATCTCTGCCATGAGAAGTACCTTGCACAGTGTAGGTACATAATAAACATTTGTTGTTGAATTGTTACAAACCTTCCAAGAGTTTATGACACTTTGGCTATGCTCGATATGAATTAAAATGAAAGCACTGATCACTTGTTTCTTTATTTAGTCTGTTTTTCAAGCCAAATGGCCAATTCAGTAGGGCCTTTGCAGGGGCTGGTGGGAACCATTAAGTTGGATTAATAAAAGAGGAATAGAAATGATTGCTTGAACAGTTCCTATTTCAATCCACTGTGTTGGCTTCATGTCAATTGACGTTTTGAGAGGACCAAAAAGAAGTTCAGTTGTTCCTCCTGATGCCACCAACTGTCATTCCTCCTCTTCTTCCCCAGTTAGGACCCTGGGCAGGTAGGAGGCTTGGGAGTGGGAAAAGGGAAGGAAAAACCAGTGAGCAAAGAAGGAAAAGGGCAGAGTAAAAAGGAGGGGAAGTGGAAGGGATATTCCAGAATGTTTCGTAACTTCTCAAAAGTAGGTGCCAGAAGAACTAGAGCCATATTGATCTCATATTTTTAATCCCACTGTCCACCATGTCTACATAATAAAAACAGTAACAACTGATACATCACAGAGAAATTTGGTTTGATGATATGTTCCCATTATGAGCTTCTATGATATTATTAAAAATCTATCAAACACAGAAATAATTACAGTTATGTACTCTGCCCAGGACAGGGTTTTGTCAGTATCTGCATATATGAGATTAAGAGAATCAGAGAGTGAGAAGATCATAGCTAGTTAGAACTGGAATTAACCTCAGACGTGACCTAGTTCAACCCTTCCTTTTACAAATGAGGAAACTGAGATCTAAAGAGGTTAAGTGACTTGCCTAGGGTCACATGGCTACTAAAATGTCTGAGGTAGGGATTTAAACCCAGAGTTTCCCAACTCTAAGGACAGGCCTTCATCCATTACCAGAAGAGTCAAAATCACTACCACCTAATGCAGTCTGATCCAGATTCAAATGTCAAGAGAAATGTTTAACAAAATAAAAATATAATGCAACATAAATAACGTTGGTTTGTGGTTTTCTAAGTCAGTATGAGCCTGTAGGGCTCTGTTTCTATTTGAGTTTGATGCCAATAAATGATACCATGCTGCCTCTTGAAAGAACTGACCAACATCTCAGAATCAGGAAGAAGCCTAGAGAACATCTTTTCTAGTCCAATCTGGACCTTGAGTCATCCCCTTTACAACATCATCATCTATAATCATCTGTAACAGCCTACCAAGTCTGTCTCACTCCCAAGTTCATAGCCTACTTTATAGAGAACAAATGACTTCAGTTGGACTCAAACTAGCCAAGGACTAAACCTCCCAAAATACAAAAGGATAGTAGTAGATGATGGCAATGACGATAGCAATACCTAACATTTACATGGGGCTTTAAGGCTTTCAAAGCACTTTAAATACATTCTCTCATCTGAGCCTCACAATAACCCAGGGAGGGAGATGCTCTTATTATTCCCATTTTACAGATGAGGAAAATGATCCAAATTTAGTGATACTTCATAGGACCAAGTTGCATCAACTGAGAATACATTTTTTATCCATAAAGCAAAAAGAAATTTTTTATTTCAAAATAAAACTATATTATTTGTATCTAAAACATATTTGCATAGATAGAAGAAATTATGGTAAGTTACAGTAATATTATTTTTTAAAAGTTTTACTTCAATTGAAATAGCTAAGCCTTCTAGTATTAAGTGACTTGTCCAGGGTAATACAATTAGTTAAATGTCTGAAGGTAGATTTGAACTTGGGTCTTCCTGAGTTCAAGTCAAGCCTTTTTCCCACCAAGCTACCTGGACGCCATGATGGTCACAGATCCATGGAAGGATGAATTGTCACTTCCAAGAAGTTCATTTCAGAAGCAAAGAAGATTTCAGAATAGAGGGTGTTTTGTTACCTTTATGAAGGCTCAAGTGAGATAACACATGTAAAGAACTTTGCAAACCTTGAAGCACTATATAAAATGCTAGCCAGCATTACTATTTGCTAGTGCAGCCAGGGGTGGCCCATTACATTTTCAGATAAAACTCCAAATGAAAGTTTGCTTTTCATCTATGAGAAAATCATGTACATGATGGACTTCATTGAGAATTACAAAGTCAAGCCACAGGCATTTATCAAGCCCCTACTATGTGCCACGCACAGGCTAGACACTTTGGCTACAAAGCAAAGTAAAAGACATTCCCTGTCCTGCAGGAGTTCAGAGCCAAGCAAGGGATACTCCATGGCTCACTACAGCTTCTAAGCTCACAACTTTTTAATGGTTTCCCAGTGCCCTACCAATAAGCTCCTTAGCCTGACATCTGAGGCCCTCCATAGTTTGGCCCCAACCTCTCTTTCTCATTATATTTCCTGCTATTCCCACCACCAATGCAAATCATAACCCCCCCCCCATACCTCAGTAAATTGTCTTTAGGAGTTGTTGGGGGGGGGGAATTAATCACTCAGGGGTCAACAGGATAACAAATGTCTTCGGACTTAGGCAGATCTTTAGAAGACAAATTCTGGTGCTGAGCTCAGAACTGACACCTTTGAGAACCTGATTCACCTCAAGCTACAATGGAGTAAAAGAGAAGCTGATCAGTGATAGAATAATATTACAATCGATTACAATAGAAAATAACACATCAGAGAGAAAACCAAGTACTATGTGAAATACAAGGGGGGGAAAGGAAGACAAATGTAACCTTCCTAAGGATAAAAGCCTACTTAGAAAGTCTCTGGAGTCTGTATGCAGATCAAAATAGACTATTTACTCTCTTTTTTGTTTCTTCTTCCTCATGGTTCTTCCCATTGGTTCTAATTCTTCTTTACAACATGATGGACGTGAAAATATGTTTAATAGGAAAGTATATGTAGAGCCTATATCAGACTGCACATCTTCTTGGGGAAGGGGAAAGGGAGGGAAGGGGAGAAAATTTAGAACTCAAAATCTTATGGAAGTGAATGTTGAAAGCTAAAAAGAAATTAATAAAAAAGAAAAGGGAAAAAAGAAAGTAATGAGTTCATAATCAATTCATCAGTGATCATTTCTTAAGTGTCCATCATGTGCCAGGCACTGTGATAAGCCCCAATTTTTAAAATGTAGACAAGTTAAGAGAAAAGCACTAACATTTTAAGCACTATGCCTCTTTAAAACTTTGTTTCATTGAAGCCTTTGGTTCTGAAGTCATTGCCACTTCTGGATACGTCCTCCATCTCTTTCTTCTCTTATGTTATCTTCCCCAGAGCCAACTGAAAGGGAAAACAGCAAAGCACCTGAAACAGTCCCCAAGCTTCTAGATCAGGGCAAAATTGTTTCAGTGCTACTTTAGCCAGGGCCTACACATAGCTGTACAAAGAGATGGAAGAGATGATTGCACCATGATGTGATCCGGAGAAGGAATCCAGAAAACCCCCATGAACATGACCTTACCAGATTCATTTCTTTCAAATAAACATCATCCCTCTACTCCCACTAAAGCCTTAGGATTACTGAATTGCACTGTAAAAGCTACAAGTCACCTCAGATCTAATCCAACCTTGCTGGCCCTCACCTTATAATAGTACGTTAGGTCTTTGGGGACCTCCTCATCTCCCCTTTGACACCTTTTCCCCCAATGTGGTAACTCCTCCCACCCAACAGGTACAAGATGCTGTCCTATTACTTTATATCTGCCTGCTCAAGGCCAGCCACCTAGACTTGCCTTCTCAGGATTTTCACGTAGTTATAAACTAGCACCCACTAAGATATTTATGACTAATGATGGCATAATGTCACCGCTCCCTGGAGTATCTTTAAATGTTTGTCCTAGAGGAATGAATCTGGTTGGGAAGTAGGATAATATTCTGGCAGGGGCTTTTTGGGGTCCCCCAGAGTCCCACAGTGGAGGCAATCATCTGTCCTTCTTGTACAGCAGGGAGTAAACTCTGCTAGAGTATTGGGACTATGTTCCCCTAGGCTGGAAACAGGGCAGCCACTACAAATGCCTTGTTACAATCCCCTTCTATCAGGCATGGGGAAAGTGATACAAGAGGGAGAAGAGGGCCCTTTCCTGCAGGTGGGGGCATGCAGTCCCATAGGATAGTAATGGTAGCAATCTGAGATAGCAACTAGGGATGTGGGGTACCTGTCAGCACTGGGCCTGCCATGAGAGAGTGGCCATGTTCTTCTGGGCAGAGAGAAGCTCAAGCAGCTAATGTAGCCATCTGAGCATGCTAGCCCAGGGCTCACTCAGGTCCTGCACACTGCTAGAGGTGCAAGTAACTTAGAGCTGCACCCATAGTCTACCCCAGTCTCATCAAGGCTTCCTCTACCATGCAAACCAAGAACCCTAAGCCCAAGCCATTGAACCATCCAGCCTATGTGCTTTGGCTAAGCAAGAGTGCTCCTCCTGCCACAGGACAGACTACCTGGCTTATCCTGTCCTGGGAGTGTGCAATTATTAATCAGAGGATGAAGAAGTTCAATGATAGCCCTCAAGTACACAGAAGAGTGTTCAGGAAGCCAGGGAAGCTTTCTGGTTATTTCCTAAAGCCCAACTCTCATCCTGAAGCTAACTGGGCTGCTGACACTCCATGAACACACATACAGTCCTCAGCTAAAGCATCCAACCAGACACTAAAGTGAGGACTACATCTTTTCCCTGCTCAAGGGATATGCTGAAATCTCCCTTCATGAAGAACTCCACTTTGATGCCTACTTCCCTGACCAAACCATTAGCATGCATTCCTCTGGTATACAAGATCCTTAAGTCTGATGATGGCACACCTGTCACCATGCAACAGATTGGAGAGGATATCCATACCTTGGGCAGCTGAGCCAAAGCACAAGCATCACAAGTACATGGAGCTCAAGATGTTGCCAATGTTTAGCTTGCTGCTCTCCCTCCTCTAGAACAAGACTTCTTAAAACTTATTCCACTTGAGATCCCTTCTGCCACCCCTTTTCTGGCACCGTATAGAGCACGTGCAGTGCAAAATGTGCAGACCGTGTGTTTAGAGCCAAGGCTGCAGTAGAGTTGCACAATACAACAGGGGCAAGCATGAGAAACACCTCAGATCCATTACACATTTGATTTCTAATTAACTTTTGGTCGTTGTACATTCAGAAACTTTTTATTGTTGCCAAATTTTTCGGGCCCCATTTGGGGTCCTGACCCACAGTTTAGGGAAGCACTGATTTTGATTCTAGATCACAAGTAGTGAGTTCTAAAGATCTAGAAGCTGCCTTCCTGTCCTGTAAATGATCATCATTTTGTGTGGACAGTTACCTCCAGACTTAGGGTTCACTCAGTTCAGCCAGACTGAGTACATCCCATTCAACAGCCATGGTCAGCCTGGCTATCAGGCCCAGACTGGTCTGACCCCTCTGACTCCTACTTTTGGATGGGCAAAGGTAGGGGTAGAGCAGGAGAACTGGCTCTTCCCTCACCATTATTACCAGCCTCCCACCAGAAATAAATTAAGTTTCTCAATGACAGGAGAGATGTCTAACTAACTAGAACCTACACCAAGAGTTAGCATGACTTACAAAAGCATACCACGATTATAATTAACCAATGGGTCATCTGAAATTATTAGCAAGTAGTTGTCAGCTCCCCAGGAGAATGCCCTGCTAAAACCCCTCAGGCCCTATACCAGGAAACAAAGCTATATGAAGCTGTCTATCCAATCTGAAGGCAAAGCATTCCTTTAGAAAACTCATGGCATGAGGGCCTAGAACATGCTTTGGGAGTAGAGCCTGAACCTCTTCCAGAGGCTGACACTCCCTAAGGCTGGACTCACTAACACTTCCAGGAGGCTTCCCATTAAAAGGTACCATTTCACAAGGAGAGTTCAGTTTAGAGATTCCAACTATTGCTTCCAACCTGGACCAAGGCCTTCTTTTACCCACTCTTTGGCTCTTTGCCCCTTTCTCCTTGGTCATGTTACATGCTAGTTCCTGCTGTACCAGAAAGGCTTGTCCATAGAAGCCTCAATGATCCCACCTTCTGATCTACTCTTGCCTTCCACCCTTCCCATCACCGGGACAAGCCTAAATGCCCAAACTTACAGCCTAGTGATGTTTCCCCATAACAGCTAGCTCCCCTTGTCAAGCCGACTACATATGCCCTTCCTCCAAGTCCCAGGTACCAAGCCTGTTAAAGGCCAAGCAAACTCAATCCACCCCAGGAAACAGGAGGGCTCTTTAACTCATTAAAATCACTTCAGAAAAGTAACACAAGCATTTTTCTCAGCTTTATCCCTTTCAGGAGGACCCTCTTTTTGGTTACATTACAACATGGCTCATATAACTAACCCATACATATCATTTGAACATTACAAGGCATTTCCAGACATGATCTTACTGGAGCCTCACAACACAGCCCAGGGAAGGTTGGTACTACCAGTGCCTCCCCATTTTACAGATGAGAAAACTGAGGCTCAGAGGAATTAAGTGACTTTGCCCAGGGTCACACAGCTTTTAAGTGTGTCAAAAGTAGGATTTGAATCCTGGTTTTCCAGACTCCAAGTCCAGAATTTTATTTGATATACCATACCAACCCTCCCTTGTACATGAATGTTGTTAATTAAACTGAAAACTCCATAAAGCAAGGAGAGTATTTTATCTAAACTCTGTATCTCCTCCAGCATCTAGAGAACTGTTTGTTCTGCATACAGTAGTGGCTTAATAACCATTTATCAAATAAAGGACCACAGAATAAATGAATTTATAGCCCAACTTAAAAAAAAACACCAAAATTGCTACTAGCTGAAGACCTTCTGGCCCTCTCAGGTTTTTATCATTTATATATCTCCTAAGTAAGACTTTGCATATTTTTTGAAACAGGAAAGGGCCTAACCCTGATGACAAAAACAGCAATAAGAATCCCCCATCCTCTATGCCACAGAGAGGAAGAATGACTTCAAAGGAAGTAAATGGAAGCCACTGGGATATACTGCAGAGAATTCAGCAACCCTGAGACTGTTAAGGTAGCTGTGAAAGCCTGGCAAGAATTCTGGACAATAGTGAACTGAACTTTGGCAATGCCATTAACTGGGTTGGCAAGTCCATCAGTGTGATGCAACTGCTCCTGAGAGTCCAAGAAACAAGTAGGGCAGCATAGGAATACATGGTAGACCATCATGACAAAAAGACTGACTAGTGGAATGAGTGGCACTCCTTCATGTTCTAGGGGAAGGCAGGACAAAGACATTCTTGAAACACATGATTAGCACACCAAAAGCTACAGAAATATTTTTGCAGCAAGCAATATAGTAAAGGCTGACAAGAGGAATATACCATGGTGTTTGTCAATGTAACCAAAAGTAGTTTACCTCCAGATGAAGTCTATGACCTGGCTAAGAACCAAGAGTATCAAAAGGCCCCCTATGGGTAACATTCATATGAACTTAACCAATACTGTGTAGCATCAACAAATGGCTGAGTCAGAGGAATTTATTCACACAAACAGAAGCTTATAGGGGCAATTCAGGACCAGATCATCACCACCAGAACTTAGAGAAGTGTTATTCTTAAGGTAACTGGACTTAATGATAAAAGGAGATTATGTAAAGAATTGATTGAGGGGCATCTAGATGATGCAGTGAATAGAGCACTGGCCCTGGAGTCAGGAGGTCCTGAGTTCAAATCCAGCCTCAGACACTTAACATATACACACAAAAAACTAGCCATGTGACCTTGGGCAAGTCACTTAACCCCAATTGCCCTACCTTCCCCTCTCAAAAAAAAAGAATTGATTGAAATTATTTTCATTGTTGTGGTTGTAAAAATTTAGCATCTACCTAGCAAGACATGATGTGGTGGACAGAAATGTTCTTGAGAGGCTTCTTATCTTTGACTGACAGACTAACAGATGACAAATTCCTATTCTATAAATATGCACTTCAATATAGCCTTGAGAACTCAACCATTAGCCTATATGGGAACTGGAACATTATCACAGATCAAACTGTTACAGTCCCCCAGACATAACAATGATGCATAAAAATGTATGAACATTTCAAATAAATGACATTCCAAAAAGTCATAATCTCCAAACTACATAGAACAAAAGGCTTTCAAAATGTAGAAACTGAACAAAAGAAATCAAAATCAATCAAGAACAGGGTTAATCAAGCAATCTAATCAATAAACATTTACTGAGCATTTACTCTGTGCCAGGCACTGTGCTAAAGTGCTAGGGAAACAAAGAAAGGAAAAAAAAAACTGTGAGAACAGTTCCTGTTCTCAAGGAGCTTAAATACTAATGGGGGGAAAATATGCAAATAGGCATATAGAAGATACTTACAAAGTAGAAGTAACTTTCTTTTTTTTTTGAAGGGGGAAGGGCAGGGCAATTGGGATTAAGTGACTTGCCCAATATCACACAGTTAATAAGTGTCAAGTGTCTGAGGCCAGATTTGAACTTGGGTCCTCCTGAATCCAGGGCCAGTGCTCTATTCACTGTGCCACCTAGTTGCCCCAGGAATAACTTTAGAGGATAAGGTCCATATCAACCCTGTCATCTTGCCAACTCCAGGAACTTGAGCAAGGATGTTTTCAGTAAATTCAAAGAAGATACAATCACCTGCTAAGACTTTATTCAACTACAAAAAGCATTTATTGTATACGCCTGTGTGATAGTCTGCAGGCCATTAATTATAAAAGAATGTCCTAGAACCATTTCTATCTGAACTCCACAAAAAAGATAAGGACAAAATAATAATTACAATAAAGGTTATAATAATACTGTAATCTAATAAATGGTCCAAAAAAGAAAGGAGTTTAGTTAGGTATGACTAGCTAGCTCCTAATGGTTACTTCTCTCCCATCAAAGTGCTCAGATACCATCTGCTTGATAGTATGCTTTGATAGTCCCAATAACCCAGGTCGCACCCCATCCATGTCGTAATCCAGGGCAGACCTTTAATCAGTAGCATCAATGTCAAGTTTACCTCTCTATAGTTTCTCAAATCTACATCTGTCTTTAACCATTAAAACACTCACTATTCACCAGTTCTCTTGGCACTTCTCTAGAATTCTAATCATACATTTCTAGTATGACAAAAATGTAACTATTGTGTAGCATTGTGTTCCTCTGATGAGAATTATTACAATGATTCACATTTAATTTTATCACACTTTAGGGTTTACAAAGCACTTCATATTTAGTCCTTGATACGACCTCTTGAGGTAGATGTTATTATCATCGTGCTCATTTTACAGATGGGGAAACTGAGACACAGATAAGTAAGTGACTTGCTCAGGATCACAGAGATAGTATGTGTTTGAGGAAGGATTCAAACCTATGTCTCAGTGACCTCGAGACCAGTTCTCTAGCCACCATACCACGATGCCTATGGGAAAATATGTTCTGAGTTTAAACCCATCTTTCCCAGCCCCAGAAGATAGAGTAAGTTGTCCCTCCCCTCTTGTTCTATTTGGATTCCTTCAGAAGCTAGAGTTTTAGGGGCTGTGGCCCCCACAGAGGATCATGGGAAGAGGGAGGCTCCTTGAGGGCTCCAGAAGGAGTAATCTGGCCACATCTTCAATAGCTAGAATGGAATAGCAACACAACAACACTTCTGTTGGTAAGGGGACAGACAGGGATATGGATAGGAATTCCTGAGCAGTGGCAAGGGCTTCAGACTGAAAAATGTTCATGTTAGCAATGGCTATAGCTCCCAAGTAGGCAGTAATGACGGTTCATGCGTATGGAACTTTCAAAAGTGAAGAAAGAGGAAAAGAATTTGTCCTCAGACCTCCAATTATTAGAGGTAGGAAGTTGTTGTTTGTCCACTTCCAAGAAGACCAAGATAACAACATGGTGTGATGCCTTAACTATAACCTAAATTGAATTTCAGTGAGGCAGAGTAGCATGAAGTCAGCCCCACTCTCTCTTCCAGTCACTGAATTCTAATAGCAAGACAAAAGTTACAATGACCAGTAACAGACCAGGATACAGTAGATGACCTTGGAATCTTTGATGCCTAACCAAATTCTCCATAGCACCTGCTTCAGCTGCCTTCATGGCAGTTGGAACAAATTGTTCTCATCCAACCTTTCCACCAGGGGAAGTCTTTACCTGCTTGGGGTAGACATCCCCATAATTCATCAATGGGTTGGAGATCTGTCAGTTACCAAACACTGTACACTAAATGAGAAGACCTGAGTTCAACTTCCACTCTGGCCACTGAAGTCAGGAGACCTTGAACAAGTGGCTTCACCTCTCCTGAGCCTCCTGAGTGCAAATCACTCATTTCCTCACCTGTAATGATACTTGTACCAGCTTACCCACCAGGTTGTTGAGGAAAACCCTTTGAAAACAGCATCGTGTTACTCAAATGCAAGTTACTTTTCTTTAAAAGCAAAGATTTGTCGTAAATAGCATAATAATTGAGTTTCAAAGTTCAATTATCTAGCTACAGATTACTGGTTAAAAAGGTTTACCTCATGTTTTATTTAAAACAAACCTATCAATAAAAACTCTCCACATTTGGTGCTACTGCTGTCTGTCATGTTTTCTTTCAAATATGGCCAATGCTGGTTTGGTTGATCATATGAATAATCCATGGATGAGTAGTAGCTGTCTTTATAAGCCCTGAAGTGGTACACACTCTATTGAGAACTAAAGGACATTTAGTTTTATCTTATCTTCTAATCTCCCAGTTTGGAGATACCATAGCAAAGCAATTTCTTAAGTATAAAAATACTTGCACATACTTAATATTGCCTATAAATCATTCTATGTTTCTCCATCTGCAATTCCCTGTTACCATCATCATCAACCTTTGACTGAGCATTTTATTCTAAATAAATCTGGGTATAGCTCAGTGACTTATCTTTCCCACTAAGAAAATAGACTATTTCCCTTCTATGAAGCTGAAACAGAGGGTCTGAGAGAAAGGAAATTATTAAGCATTCTAGCTTTTTTTTTCCAACAAAAACTAAGATAGAGGTCAATGAATAAGTATGTGCAGACTGGAACTTGAATCCTCTGGGGTGACTGTAGGCTAATTAATAATTAATGCCAGAGACATGGTGTTTGAAATGCAGATGTGCTAACTGGCGGCCTGGCCAAGCTGTTCAGAGGAAGCAGGTTTGGATGCTACAGGGAATAAGCACTCCCTTGCCGGCTGGCTCCGGGAGCAGACCTGGGTGCAAAGCAGGGCCTATGGTTTACATTCTATTCCCCTCAGCTGTTAATTACCTGAACCTACTTTGAAGTTCTTCCCTTTTTATCCTCTGCATGAAAAGAGATTGGTTCAGCCAAGGGACTTGAAGAAATGATCAAATACACAGGGTGGAGGGGTTGGAAATAGAACTGCAGATATAAGATAAGGAAGAAAAATACAGAGTGGAACATATGAGAACATACATTATTAGGAAATGTATAAGTGCAGTTCAGTGTTTCAAGCAAATTGTGCTGCTTAGAGTTATTTTAATGAAGTTGATTTTCAGGAAATATATAAACTTTCTCTGAATAGACATGTCGAAGGAATCAGTATCTGTATTACAATATAAAGTAATTATTTGATAAGAGATTACCAGGGGTGCTTTTCAATGTCATTTTTAATTTAATAAAATTATTTAAGCCTCTTTTATGTGAGGTGTTTGATGAAGTGTACAACATTAATAGAAATCCACAATGGACCATTCTGCAAGAATTACATTTTTGTGCAAATCATTCATTCTCCAAAACACAAACAGAAAGTCCTGTATATTGGCACCACCCTATAGGGACTATAAATTGATTTTTTAAAAAAGAATCACAATTGAAAGAAGTTGGAAATGGATGATTGAAAGTTTAACTTCATTAAAGAGCACTCAGGGTTGTCTTCAGAATACATGCATATGCAATTTACAAAAAGCCCTGGCAATGAAACATCTTGAAAGTGAACTGCAGCATACCTAGAATAGATGTGAATGCCAAGTTGGTTTTCTTTTACACTTTCAGAATACATTTAGTCTAGCTGCTTGAGGTCAAGTGTTTTTCTGAGATACCAGCTACTCACTCTCACTCACTCTCTCTCTCTCTCTCTCTCTCTCTCTCTCTCTCTCTCTCTCTCTCTCTCTCTCACACACACACACACACACATACACACACACACACACACACACACACATATAGTGTTCTTTGCTGGTGCCTATAAAGCTGTCATGCAATATCTAATTTCCCACTGTGAGTGGTATCTCTGTATCTTTTTGACAGGATAATGGCCATCAAAGGAAAATATGCACCTACATTGAAACTGACACCTATAGATGGAGCATCATAGAAGGGCAGTGACATCAATGGCACACGAGCAAATGGTCTAGCAATGGCTAACTCAGGTCGCAAGCAACGTACAGACGCTCAAAGAAGGAATTTGGTTTGGACAAGTGCTTATTGTCCGTTTCTTTTGAAAAGGACATTTTACAAGCAGAAACTCTCTGATTTTAACCATTTAAAGTCATCCTGGGGAGGTGGACACTTACACACTAATCTTGGCCAAAGAACAAAAATGGAGACATTCTACACGGCACATTAGATTTGCCCTGAGCAAGAAAATCGAGTTTCCAGTGGCTAAAGATCTCTAAAGAAAGGCCCACCACATTTACAAATCCCACTATTGGCATGGGAGATGGCTTTCTCATGCACTGTTATCATTCTGAGGACAAATATGCATAGATGGGTTAGTCATTTCTTAAAATACGAATTCTTATCTGTCTTGTTAAGGTTATAAGCCAAATTGACAGCTAGAAAAGGAAAAAAAAAGCTAACACAAAGCCATACTTGCCAAGGCACTGGCAGCTTCATCTCCAGAGAGGCCACTTTTACTAGTGCACAGAAGCCACTTCTGCAGACATTCAAGGGCCAACAATCCTGACAATACTATATGATTATTGAGAAGACTCCAAGCAGATGCACCCTTTCCTCCATTTCTGGAAGATACTCTTTGTGTGCTGATTTCCACTGTTAAAAAGAAAAGGGAAAGAACATAAACTCTTGACAAATGTGAGTAGCAAGCCAGAGCCAAACTCCAAAATCCCCCGCTTCAATCAGCATTTAAAATGTGCTCAGCTTACAGATTGCTTGCGGGGAACACCAACATAGCTCTTTAGATAAGTAGGCATCCATGAATCTAGGCCTATCCATGGGTAGCATAAAATGCTTTATGAAAAAAGTTTCCCATTACAAGCACAGTCGCCATCTTTCAAAGTTGAAAAGGCTGAGCTTTCAAATAACTGCTCCTGGATATCAAATAAAACTGTATTTTAGACTGATCTTAAGTGATTCAGACTTCATCTTCGAAATGAATTGTTGTTGTTGGTACCTGAATCATCAACCAATGAACCTCCTTTCTTTCTTTCTTTTTTTTTTCTAAACACTCTTATCTCTTGTCCAATCCAATTTGTAGGAAAAGATGTATGAAAGGATGCCCCCCAGCTGAAACTCAGTGTGCACAAGCTTTGGCTTGGAGAAAATGTGCATGGCAGAGATAGAAACCCTAAAACAGGCGACTGCCAATTATGCTGCTACAAATTTGAAATCAAGCTCTGCAGGCACGTAAACTGTTTGATTTGAGCAAAGGAAGTCAATTCCATTTCATGTCAGCTTGCACGGTTGACTCCCTCCTCCCCATTCACCCTGCAAATGCCCCACCTTTTCTATTAACATAGAGATTCTACTGATTTATCCAACTTTTCTTGAAAAAAAAAGTTCTGACATAATACAGATTCCTACTCACCCGCTAATCTCAAGGGCTTAATGTTTTTTTTAAAAATATTTTCAAATTACCTCTCTACACTGCAATTTCTATTTAAGCCTGAGCACCCTGGGGCCTTAATGCAGCTTCTATCCATGTCAATTTGGAACGTGCATATGCCAACCCTATTGTAAATAATTTTCCCTGTTAATATATACTTTCCAGGGTTTGCTTTTAATATTTTAACTGAATATAAAAGCCTGTGAACCTAACTCACTGTGGAGTCTTCATTCTCTTAACACTGTAATATTGAGTCTTATGAGATTCACTAGTATTCATGTGTTTACTGTTTACCTGCAGCTACAAAACACCCAAAATAAAGTCTGTTTGTCTTTATTAATGAAAGTAATTGAAAAGTAAATTGATTTTAACAAAACCTTTTTCGGTTTCAACTGCAAGTGGTTTTACATGTGTCAGAAGCTATGCAATACATTGTATGAGAAGCCTTCTTTGCCCTGCAAAAGGGAAAGTGAAGGGGATTTTAATGAAATCATAACATTAAAACAGTTTCATATTAAATCCTGCTAATTTTCTAGGTGAAGACTGCAAAGTGAATGTGAGGAAACATTAAAAGGGAATTGAATTTGCATTCCTTATGCTACAGGCACGTGTTTACATGACCTTTAAAACAGAATTAAAGCTGTATCATCAGCAGCTGTAGGCAATTCACATTACTAAGGCAATCAAATCGGAAGGCTAAAACTAACTATAAAACATAAATTAAACTGATAGAGAATCATCCTAATTCACTAGGTTTACTTGCAATCTACTTATACACTACACACGACTAGTAATTTCAAAACAGTCTGCAGAAGGACCAAATCAGAAATACTCAAAACGCATACTGAAAGCAGCATAGCAGTAGGTTAGAAATATTTTAAATCCTCTTTTCCCAACAAACCCTCACTATTCATCAGCGACCAATGATCTTGTGAGCATTATTTACTTCTAACAATCACCTCCAAAAGTAAGCACCGTGATGATCCCTCCAGCAGAGATGATGTTTATTTAAAATGAAGGCTGGTTGGAAAAGCGACTGCAAGAAAGGCCTTTAAGGGCTAACTGTAACTCATTCCTAATTCTAGTCCTCCTTCTCTAAACAGCCTTTTAAAATAGTCTAGCCAATTATTCAGTCTTGTTTCATAGTTAATATTTCCAACATGTTTTAAAATACGAAGAGATAAACTCTTAAATGGCTTTCATTTCATTATTTCTAGAGGATTATTCAGAAAGAAATGGAAAAAATGAAGTGAAAATGGAGAATGCTTGCAATTACATCAAAAGTTTGGGGACTATGTTTTAGGAAATTTTTCTCCTTTAAAATTCCTTATGTAATTGCAAATCTTTTTCTCTTTCCTAAAGTTTCTAGATTTGTGTACTGTAGAAAAGTTCTAGTCCCCCAGAGAAAACTTTATAGTCACCAAGACAACAACCATAATATAGAGAATATGTGTGAAAACACAATTCTACACAAACAAAAATTCAAATCATTTCCTTCACCGCTGGCTTGTGGACTGGTTGAGGATAAATGCCAGTTAAATCTATAGAGACATTGCAGAAATGTCTATAGGTTCTCAGTTGACTTGTGAAGATTAACATAAACTTCTGCATTATGTTGGGCTCTAATATTAATTTTTCTATCATTCTTTAAAGCAGTTCACCCTTAAGTGGATTATTCTTCAGTAATGCTCAGGTCCAGACCAGTAAAGTCACCAACACTCACCTGCAGGACCATCTCCTGAGATGTATATCAGGCTTGGAGTTCTGGAGACTCCCCTACGTCACTTTCTAGCTTTGTGACCCTCATTTTATCACTGAGCTTCTCATTTCCTCATCTCCTATGAATAAATCATGAATAAGATTTCTTGCACCAAGTAACTTACAGGATTTTTTTGAAGTGTGCCCCTCAAGAACCAGCTTACATAAATGCACAATTTAACAAAGGAGCTAGGGTTATGCTAGGCCTAATTTATGCAAGCATCTTGCAAAGAACACTGCGTTAGGAGTTAAAGAAATTTGAACTGAAAGGGACCTAAGAGGTCCTCTAGTCAAACCCAGACTCACACAACACAGTCCACCTCCCATCTGCCTGCCTTTGCCCAGGCTGAGTCCCACACCTGGAACGCATTTCCTTCTCACATCCATCTGCCTTTTAGAATCCTTGGGCCTTCTTCAAAGCTTGTGTCCAGCACTATTTCCTAACACAAAGCCCTTCCCTGACCATCCCACCCCCAAACCCCTCCCCAACAAAAAACCACCTTGTGGGAAGAGAGCCAGACTTAAACCTAGGAAGACACCGGTTCAGATCTATTTCTGAGACATAGTGGCTATGTGATCCCGAACAAGTCACTTAACCTCTATATTATCTCAAATGAAATATTTGTAAAGCATTTAGTACCTGACACATGGTAGGCTACTATAGAAAAGGATATTCTTTTCCTTTCCATCAACCCCCCTCAGGTTATGATTCTAGTAAATGGCATTTTGGATGCCAATATGCATTGGTAGTTTCTTCATTTGGGAATTCTGTATACCCATGAAATCACAGGTCCAGATCCTATTTACTTTGAATGTATTATGTATTACTTAAGTGTGTGTGTATACATATATGCATATGTGATGTATATATACGTATATATATATACACGTATATATACATATATACGTATATATATATATATATACACACACACACATATGTATGTATCTGAATGCTCATGGGAAGGGGGGTTCTCTCCATAGAAGTTCCTTTCGGGGTGGGATTCCTGATTTTGTTTTTGCAGCCTCAATGCCAAGCACAGTGCCTGATAGACAGTAGGCCCTTTAAAAACCGTTTGTGGATTGAGTAAGGAGAAAGCTGAAAGGCTGGCCATCATCCCAGTCTTAGCCAAGAGCCCTGTGCTAGCCGGAGGTCACCAGGTAGGGAGAATCAGAGGTGAGAGTGCTCTTCCCAGCCGACCCTACTGCCTTTCACTTGACTTCTTACCGGCTGTATGACTTTCAGAAGTCATTCCACCTCTGTGGGCCTCGGTTTCCCAGTCTGTCAAAAGAGGAAGATTGGTGCTGTGCAGAGTGCCCAACTTGGAGTCAGCGAATCTGAGTACGAATTCGACTCTGCCATTTTCTTACTCCCTCTGTGCCTTTGGTGTCCCTTCCCCACTCTGGCCCTCGGTTTCCTCCTTGTTCAGAAGTGGGGGGAGGGACAGAGAACTAGACAGCCTCTTACTTAGGTCTCTTCCAGCGCTAACCACATGACCGCGGGACCTCGGCGGTCCTTTCCCTAAACGCTTTCCAGCCTCGACAGGACTGCTTTGCACCTGGGACCTTGGTCCCGACCCAAAGGGCAGCGGCTGGGGGAGGGGAGGGCGCTGGGGCCTAGCGGGGGGCGGCGGGAGCGCTAAGCTCAGCGAGGCAAGCGGGTTTGTGGAAACTAAGATTGTCCCACGCTTCTTTCCTTAGAGCTCCAGGTTGGGAGGGCCCGGGGACTATTGTTAAAAGCAGCCACCACGGATCTCTTCCCACCCGAGGATTAGGCAGGTTAAAAGCCCGGCCTGGCTCCCGCTCCCCTTGACCCGAGGCGGGTTAACCCTTCCGCGCCCGGAGCAAAGTCCACGAAACGGGCCGAAGCCGGGGGAAGGCGGGGAGGGGGGGGGGGTCTCTTCCCTCCCTTCCGGACCTACGGAGGTGCGGGCACGGAGCGGGGCCAGAACGAGGCTGGGCTGGGCGCGCAGCCGCCGCACGGAGAGGCCCCACAGGCCCCGGCGCGCAGCCACGTAGCCCTGGCGACGCCCCCGTCCTCCCCCTTCGCTTTCTCCTTCCCCTCCCCCTCGCCTCCTCCTCCTCCTCGCCTTCCCCCTCCCGCGAGCTGCCTCGGTCTCCTACCCCGAGCGAGGACCTGGGGGCGGGGCGCGGTGCGGGAGGAGGGGGGCGTGGTAGGAAGAAGAAGAACAATATGGGCCGCGCTCTGCCCCCTCCCGCGGGGTTGGCTGGTGGTCTGGGTGGGGCCGGCTCTGCCGGAGAGTTGCCAGCCACCGAGAAAGCTGGAATTTGGAACAACAGAAATGACCCCCCTTCCCCCACCACATACCCACCCAAAGACCTGCCCCTGCCCCCATCGCCACCCCTGGCCAAAGCTCTGGCCCGTCCGCCGCTGAGCTCCACGTGGGGACCCAGCGGCCCTCCCAGGCAGGCACCTTCCTGAGCATCCCGCCCCTGGACCACTGAGCTGGTCGGCTCAACCTGACGACGCCTTGGTGGTAGCGGCGTATCTGGGAGCTTGAGCTGATCCTAGGGGGCAAGCAGGCAGCACACTGAGGCCCGGGGGGGGGGATGGGGGGGCAGGAGGAGGAAGCCGGTTCCCGCAGTCGTCCTGATCGGCCCTCAGGCTTCCTCAAGGAAGCTTGTCCTTTTGTGCACCGACGGTTGGTTCATCCACATTGCAACTAAAAGTCCAATGCCAAGCTCGAAAGTGGAACCCTTCTGTCCCAAAACCAAACCAACCACCCAAATCGACAGTATGTCTGCCATAGTGCAAAAAGCCACCAAGACTTTGCTGAGAACTTTGCGGCTGGGAACCTCAAACTCCGTACCTTAGTGAAATGAATTCACTGATTTCCCAAGACGGCCTGTCCCCAAGCCGATGAGTCATTTTTACAAAACCAAGCTGTGTCCCGTTAGTCTCACCCCTCCTCCCCACCCCCAATCATCTAGTTGCTTGATTCATTTTCCACATTTGATAAGATTTGGTTGTTCCTAAGCAAACCAAATAATAATCGGATAGATCTTTTTACGCGGTTCATTTTCAGATTTGTTTGAAATCTGTTTCAAATGTGTTCGCTTATTGAATGGCCCCCAAATAGCGGCTAGCACACCTCGGGGATCTTCCTATTCGTTGCCACAAATCCTATCCTAGAAAAAGCTCTTATTTCGATCCTCAGTCCTGCTTATATAGTTACATCGAACGAGGTGAGAGGGAGAGATGGTGTGCATCCTTAGCCCCAATAAACCACTTTTTACTTCGGGGAGGCTTCTTTGGAGATTGCTGAGAAGATCCAACTCCATTCAACGAATGAAACAAACTCCTTACAATTTTTCAAGCTGGAAATCCGTCTCTGAAGAGAAAGTTAACTGCCTTGGGGTGTGTGTGTCTGGGGGGGGGGGGGACACAGTTCTGTTCATTACACAGTTCCTGATCACCACAGCTTTAAGAAATGTGTATTCTCTATCTCGGTATAAATGTATATACATAAATAATCATAATAATATGGCCTCACCTGATTGATGCAAGCTTTAAAGCCATATTTATGTCGTCTTAAAACAACAACCAGGGTCAAAATTGGAAACAAAGTTTGAGTTCCTTGACACAATTATGTAAAGGGTAGCTCTCTCTCTCTTCCTCTCTATCTTTCTCCAGCCGCCCCCCCCCCCCCGCATGTCAACTGAGTTTCTCAAAGCCGCTCTTTCGCATTACAGCACAAGTCAATGTCAGCATTTCATGCCCCGCTGCAATGAACTGAAAACCCCAAGAATGGTAACCTGAAAGCCCATGCATAATGCACGCTCGATTCCCAACATCTGCCTGTATACAGCCCTGGGAGAAAGAACGTCAGACATTGACAATGGCGATGGCAAGGTAGTAAGTAAGCAGAGACAAGCAAGTACGAGGGGTACCGAGCCGCCAGTGAAAATGAAGCATTTTGAATCCCTGGCATTTACCTTAGCAGGGATGCTCTTTATTGTGCCTCCCTAGCCTCTAACCATACTGCAGAACAGCTCATTGCCAAACAATGCCTCGTCATTTCCAATCCAGCACTCGTTTTGCTAGCAAACGCAAGTGGTCTGGCAGATTTGGGTGTGTTTGCATTAAATCTTACATTATGAATATTTTATTTTTTTAAATTACCCCCTTTCTGCTTCTGTATTCGCGGCATGCTGTCTCCCTTCCCCCGCGTCAGCCCCCTCCCCCTGCCCTCGCCCTTTCCCTTTTTCTCCGAAGATCACTTCCTCACGTTCAAGAACGGAGACCTACAAAACGAACTCATCGCGCTTGACTCGGTATTGGCTAATGTCTGCCGCTGCTATCTGAATTTCCCTTTCCCACAGCACTGCAAGCCCCTTACCTTCCCCCGCAGTTTGCTTTGTAAAAAGCTAAACCAGGAGAGCCGGGGGGGAGGGGGGGCGCGTTGGCCTCTAGGTCCAGCTGAGAATCGGCTGGGCAGCTGGGTTTCCCACCAAGAATGTATCATGCCTCATGTACAGGGACCAGAAAGACTTCTCTCCTCTGGCCATTTGTTTCTCTTTGCTTGGGATTCCCCCCCCCCACTAGGGCTCCCCCATTCCTAGATTTTGTACTTGCTCCCATAGAGCCACGTCTTGATCGCCCTGTTTGTAAACGGAATTGGTGTTGTAGGTGAAGGGTTCGATGTAGAGGTCACAGCCCAGCGCCCCTTCTTGCCGCCTGGAGTCTCCTCAGGCTGCATTAAAGCCGACCCAAATCGAACCCGTGAGACTTTTCCGCACCTTCCTCGCCCTTTCCTCGACCCCTCCACTTCCAGATTTGGGGGAATAAAGAGAACCCTCTAAGTCTCTGAAAAATATGAATTGGACCCGTATAAGCCCTCCCCGCAGCTCAGCTCGGCTTGGCTCTTGGCCGTCCTGTAGAGCAGCACCAGCTGGGGCCCGAAGCACGGCTGCTCGGCTCGGCTCAGCTCGCTCGGACAGTCCCTTCTACCCGAAAGGAATCGATCGATCGGCTCAATTTGCTGGCTCTTGACTGCAGAGAGGATTTGGTGGTGGTTAAGAACTGGGGAGGTGGGGGGGGGGGGACGGGCGGGGGGGGGGGGGAGAAGAGTTCCCAGCGAGTACACAGGCTTTCAACGAGGTGCCTGGAGGTAACTCCGCCATCTCCATAATTCTGAAGGTTTCCAGTCTAATGGAGGGCCACAGAGTCATCACCCCCCAACCCCCAGCCTTCCCTACCCAGTTTACAACCGAACAATCATCCCGTTCTTGGGAGGAACTGGTGTAATGGTGGTGTCTGTAATTAACTAAATCGTGGTCCTAAAAGAAGGAATAAGAAAACAGACCCAGAGGAGAAAGAAAGTTGGTGCCCTGGAGAACTAAGGCTGTCGGGCCGGGCTTATTCTGAAAAGTCTATGGTCCCCAATACAATTACAGCTCCTCTGCCTCAAAGATGGACTTGCCCTCTCTAGCAACTTTTAGTTGGCCCAGGTTTCGGGGGAAGGAAAAAGGCTTCGGGAGGTGGCAAAAAGGATCCCCCAAGGTTGAGCTGTTGGGACCTGGACTATTGGGCAACACCTAGGGGCAGGGACCCCATCCTAGAGGCGGATCTCTGCTGTGCTTGTGAACTCCGGTCGATGAAAAATAAGTTACAAATTCTTGCAACAGTAGCTTTGCGTGTACTCATTTCGCTCCCATGTCCAGACGGGGTCGGCTATTGAATAAGGCTCTTTTATTCCGCATGGGGCAGGGGATTTGTGGCCATGGTCCCCCTTTTATTCCTCTCTCTATGGAAACCCAGATCATGGGGAGAAATATGCGAGGCTGCATAAAGACAAGCAGCAGAGAGGAGCGCTTGAGAGCGGCATCTGTTACACTTGGGAAGTTAGACTGACAGGGGAAAGCGAAGGAAACCCTCTCCAGTAGATTAGTTAGAACAGCAAGAAGATTTAACTATATGCAGATTAAAAAAAAATCCTGCCATGCAAGGGCGTAATGGTCCAGGGTCGAGGCTGCAGCTACGAAGATGCTGCTAGACTCGGGGCTCGGGCTGTTGCAATGCATGATTCCTAGTTAGTTGGAGAGGTTTCCTCCTGCCTGGCTCCCAGTTAAAGGCTAGCCTGATACCTGAATATCCCAGGGAGTGGGGGTGGGGAGGGGGAAGCGCAAAGTCTACCATTCTGCTTAAGTGATTTCTTTCCTCATCGAAGCAGAAGGGCTGTGTGTCTGAAGCACTGGGGCTCCACCAGTAAACCTGGCTAAGTGGTTCTCAGGCCCCGGCTGGAGGAGGGCTCCCCTCCCTGGACTAGATGGGAGCTGGAAGGCTAGAAAGCAAAGGGCATATCAGGCCTGGATCTAGTGCAAAAAGACATACCACCATCCCCTCTAGGCCAATCCATTAAAGAATGCTAAACGCTTCCGACACTGCTCGCGTTCCTAGCACCTTGGCCATCAGAAACACTTCTGAGTTGGGGAAAACCTCGGCCCTAAGCCTTGGGCACTGTGCACTCCAGTGTTTAGATGTCTTTCTCTCTGACCTCTAAAGTGACCCTGGCCCAGACCTCGAGTGCCTCCACAAGTGGGAAGCTTGCAGAGCCCCGGAAAACTGCTCCCCCCCCACAAAGGAGCACGCACACTCACACCCACGCGCGCGCGCGCGCGCGCGCGCACACACACACACACACACACACACACACACACACAAGCACTCATTTTTCCAGGCAAAAGTTGAAACTCGAACGAGCAAAAACAGCTTCCGTATAGGGGCAAAAGAGGAGAAACAGTTGACAATTAAAAAAAGAAAGAAAGAAAGAAAGAAAGAAAGAAAGAAAGAAAGAAAGAAAGAAAGAAAGAAAGAAAGAAAGAAAGAAAGAAAAAGAAAGAAAGGAAGGAAGGAAGGAAGAAGAAAACCCGAGGAACACAAAATCCCAGCTAAGCCTTCAGAGGACCCCAGGCAAAAGAAACTATTTCAAGGAGGGGGGGAGGGGGATGGATCGTAAATAATCGCTGCCAATAACTACGCGTCTAGAAAGAAAGAAAGAGAGAAAGAAAGAGAAAGAAAAAGAAAAGAAGAAAAGAAAGAAAGAAAAGTGGCGCCCCAACAAATACCAGTTTCTTCTGCCCAACAGACTTTTCCCATTCCCTAGCCTTGACCCTGTTAGCTCACTGCTTTTCCCCAAACGAGCCCTACCCGGAGGACCCCGAGAATCTGTAGCTGTAGAAAGGAATTGGGGAAGAAGCTGCTCACCTTGGCTTTTTCATTTTCTCCTTTTCTCGAATTTCCTTCAGATCTGTCTTCTTAGGCAAACTAATGCCTTAATGACTTTCTGGTAGCTGCAAGCCTTCTTTTATTTCTGCTAAATATATGAAAATGTATGCAAATTTAAATCAAGCTTAACCTAGGAGCTCTTGCAATATATTTAATGGAATTTCAAACCAATAAGGGGACTCTGCTGCAGTCTTCTGCAAGTGCAAATATCACTACGCAGCCAGGTTACTTCCAAAATTGTGCCTAGAAAGGTCATTTTAAAACTTAGGAGCCTTGCCTAGGTATGGGTGCCTCACTCTCCAAGCCACGGCACCTCGAAAATCCTTGCGTTTGGTCCAACCCTGCCCCCAAAGAGAGGATTTGAAAGAAGGGATGTAGAAAACAATGACTTTTCTTTTACTGACTTGGAAGGGCTTAAGGAAAGGACAAGGAGTTTTCTCCATTTCTTCCCCACCCCACCCCCCCACACACATCTCTGATTTTTGGTGGTTTTGTTTTGTTTTTGAAGGAAATAAAGGAAAAGCTTTTTCTTCAGAATCTGAAATAAAAATCAGACTCAGTTGGGAGCGGACCGGGAGGTGCAAAAGCACCATGGCCTTTCCTATTCCAGAGTTTTAAGGCCAAATGAAAGCATTTCTCTTTCTTAAAAGCCCCTTTAGAAAGCCTTTTTCTACTTGTCCAAGGTGTCAGCGCCATGGGGGTGAGGTGGCAGCCACCCTTCTTCCCAAAGTCCTGCCTGCCTGCCTGTCCTTGGGCCCTCCATAAAGACTTTGTGTGTCTGGGAGGGGTGCTCAGGCACTGAACCTCCCCGCTGGTGAAGGGTTTCTGCTGGGATGTGACATCCAGGGACTGAATGGATGGGGTGACTAGCTTCGGAAAAGCTGAAGGAGCTTGCGTTATGCCACTTTCCTAGAATAGCTTAGTTCCTCTTCACCTCTCCCAAATTGTCTTTGGGGTCGTTGATCCTGGCGTCGCAAGGGAGACCAAGAGAACATCTAGTCCAAACCCCTCGTTGAACAGTAGACTAGTTCCCTGAGGCCCAGAGACAGCAAAAGACTTGCCCAAGGTCACAAGTAGTAGATTTGAACTCAGATCCTCCCAATCCAATGCTTATCCCTATTCCCTCCCTCTCCCAGTGCTTCTACTTGCATTTTATGGAACTTACTAACCAAAGAAAAAAACAAAGGGCATATCAGATCTGTTTCATGTGATGGTAAAAGGCTACCTGTCCTTAAGAGAAAAATAAAAATAAAAATCTCGACAAAGATTTCTTGATTTATAGTCCTTTCCTAGATGCCTTTGTTGTTACAACTTTATAACATGTTTTATTTTGTAATTAGCTCCATGCCTGATCCATACTGCTGAGGAGGGCTGAAAAAATCCTCAGTAAACTGGCTGAGGATGCAAAGTCGATCTTAGAAGAGAGAATTTCATCTATTTTACATTTTTTTACCCCGATTTAGAATTAATCGTTACGGTGAGAAACATGACCTTGCCAGCTTCTACCGCCCCCCTTCCCGTCCCCGTTCTCCCCCACCCCCCACATCACGCCCAGGATCCCTTTAAAAAAACAAATGTTTGGCATCGTCCAGAGGAGAAAGAGTTAAATAAATGATCCGTGGATAGTCAGCTAGAGGCAACCAATGGAGCCTAAAGATTGATTCACTTCCTGCTTCACTCCTCACTTTAACTCCTGGGTTTCACAAACCTAATTTGGAAAGCGCGACCTGCCTCCTTGCCCATCATTGGTGCCAGCAAAAGCTTCCCCGCACAAGCCGGCCTGCCATTGGTCAGGACGACTGCCAATAACTAAGTGGTTGCTGATTTGGCTCCCTTGCTTCGTAGATGTCAAAGGCTGAAGCTGCTCCCTTTGCCACATTATAACTAGTAGGGGATCTACACCAACCATGGCCACAGCTGCCTCTAATCCCTACAGCATTCTCAGTTCCAGCTCCTTGGTCCATGCAGACTCTGCAGGCATGCAGCAAGGGAGCCCTTTCCGAAATCCTCAAAAACTTCTCCAAAGTGATTACTTGCAGGGTGTTCCCAGCAATGGGCATCCCCTCGGACACCACTGGGTGACCAGCCTCAGTGACGGGAGTCCCTGGTCCTCCACCCTGGCGAGCAGCCCTCTAGACCAGCAGGACGTGAAGCCAGGGCGAGAAGATCTTCAACTTGGCGCCATCATCCATCACAGGTCGCCTCATGTTCCCCACCACTCACCTCATACAAACCACCCCAATGCCTGGGGAGCCAGCCCGGCTCACAACTCCTCGCTGACGTCCAGTGGACAGCCCATGAATGTCTACTCCCAGCCTGGCTTCACGGTCAGTGGCATGCTGGAGCACGGGGGGCTCACCCCGCCTCCCACCTCGGGCCCGACCCAGGGGCTGCACCCCGTGCTGAGGGACACAGCTGAGCACGGAGACCTCGGGGCCCATCATTGCCAGGACCACTCGGACGAAGAGACCCCGACGTCGGACGAGTTGGAGCAGTTCGCCAAGCAGTTCAAACAAAGGCGCATCAAGTTGGGCTTCACGCAGGCGGACGTGGGCTTGGCGCTGGGCACCCTCTATGGCAACGTCTTCTCGCAGACCACCATCTGCAGGTTCGAGGCATTGCAGCTTAGTTTCAAGAACATGTGCAAGCTGAAGCCCCTGCTGAACAAGTGGCTGGAAGAGGCTGACTCGTCCACCGGGAGCCCCACGAGCATTGACAAGATAGCGGCCCAGGGCCGGAAGAGGAAGAAGAGAACTTCCATAGAGGTGAGTGTCAAGGGGGTCCTGGAGACGCACTTTCTTAAGTGCCCCAAGCCTGCCGCCCAAGAGATCTCCTCCCTGGCCGACAGCCTGCAGCTAGAGAAGGAAGTGGTTCGAGTCTGGTTCTGTAACCGAAGGCAGAAAGAGAAGAGAATGACCCCGCCCGGGGAGCAGCCCCCGGGGCCGCCACCACCACCGCCGCCGCCGCCGCCCGGGCCGCCCGGGCCGCCGCCGCACGAGGTCTACGGCCACGCCGTGAAGACGGACGCATCGCGCCACGATCTGTGACTGTCAGAGCTCGGGGCTGCGCTGGGAGCAGCGCGCCCGCTTCCCGAGGGGCTTTCGCTTAGACGTTCAAAGAGGCAACCAACACACACGTACCTGCACAGTCCGTCCCGCTGAGAAGGCGTGGGCCCCGGAGCCCGGACGCTTTCTCTGCGCTCTACCGTCCTCTTTTTGTTGTGCTTGTTGTTGGGCTTTTCCTTCTCTCCGCTGATCAATACTTAGTGTTTACTCTCCAGCAAGGTTTTTGTCGGTCTCCTCTAGGAAGAGAGGAAAAGTGTGGGTGGGGGGTGGGGGGGAAGAAGGGAAGAAAAGACAGATGTGTGCCTATGAATAACCTTTCAGCGCCTTGGTTATATATAGCAGCTGTATTTCAGGTGAAATCTGTTTTACAATAGACTAGTTTTGCATTTTTTAAACTTCTCTAGCGTTTTCTCAGTGTCCGAGGTGTTTTGCTACAAGCTGTACACAATATTTGTGAAATACTTTGTATCTCAGCGACCACGATCTCCCAACTAGAGAGAACATCATCGGGCTCCCTCCTGCCTTCTTCCTCCACGGAGCTGATGGTTTGAACCTGCCTGGAAGGTACCAGGCAGTTGGCTGGGATACCTCCTCCCCTAATCCGAATGGAGACCAAATACAAACCGAATACTGGGGAGGGCCGGTGGGGAGGAGGGAGGAGAAGGCAGGTCCGGGGCTCCAGAGACTTGGCTCTAGATAGCAGCGAGGAGGAGAACGGGGAGGTTGAGGTGCAGCGTCCTTCCTTGTTTCTCCTTTCGACTCCCGGATCTCTGATCCTTCCTTTACCCCTACTCCCCAGACTGTTCCCCCCCGCCTTGTTCCCCAGATGCTCGAGCCTCGGAGCTGCTCGCCCTTAGCAAACACAAGTTACGCCCCAGGAGAGGGACACAAGGTTTTATCCCAGAGAGGAGCACCCAGGCAGACAGAGCTGACCGATGCCAGATCCCAACTGCCTCTTTTCTTTTCTTTCTTTCTTTTTCCTTTTCTTTCTTTTCCTTTTTTCTTTCTTTCTTTCTTTTTTTTTAAGCAAAGGCCGTTGAGTAGCGCCAGTCAAGAAAGCCTAGGGTGGAGAAACCCCTTTGCTGGCTCTCCTCTGCTGTGCCTTGGGAGACTCCTTTCGAGGTGCCCTGGTTTTTACCCTTCCAAAGGCTCCGGAGGTGTTGGAGGAGGACTGGGCCAGTATGTCCCCTCCCCCTCGGTTCACCCGGGGCTCCTTCCCCTCTAAGCTGGAACCCCAAGGGGGCTTGAAAAGCTCTTGGAGAAAAAAAAAACAATGAATGAAGGAATGAATGAATGCAGGAATGAATGAATTGGAATCATTTGAAAGGTCCCAGTTCTCCAGCTAGAAAAATGCGCTCCACCCCCTCACATGGACAGAGTATAGTGTATATATCAGTATATGTGTGTAGGGGCTTGTGTGATGGCTGATGCCCACATATGCAAACGTCTCTACTGTGTAAGCTCTCCGTGCACACCTCTGTGTGGCTGTAGGTATAGCTGTGTATCTCTTTCTATATGTACCACCTCGATATACTGTATACAGAGCCCCCAATATGCGGTGTTATTGTTGCTTCGTTGCTCTCTATAAAATATATACACGCATTCTCTCAAGGCACATCACTTCATAACGCACGCACACACTTGTATACACGCACCACAGCACCTACCATATCTATCTGTCTACAGCCTCCTCCAGATAACCAGCTCACCTTTTCGGGGATGGGGGGGGGGTTATCTTGGTAGACAAAGCTAGACTACCTAAGGACCAGGAAGCCTCCTTCACGCCCCCTGTTTAGAATATACTGGGAGGGAAGAAATGGGCTGGTGCCTGGGAACCAAGGTTCCCGAAACCTCTGGGGAGCCTTCCAGCTGTGGATTCCATTCCAGGTTTCAACCTGAGAT